>JBBPFP011303948.1:0-21957 GCA_037974795.1 Kaempferia galanga
GCTGGCCCGAATTGTAAACATATCGGTTATAGCACCCCGTGTCAGGGACATGCATTATTAACCGGCCGAGGGATGGTCTAAGGTCAGACTCAGGTCTAGTCAGTCGGTCATGAGTCTCCTTGACTATACTTGAAGGTGAGACTTGTGATACGGTATGTTATAGAGGGCCTAAGGATCTTTGTAAGCGAAGGGTCAAGATGACTGTAAAGACCTTGACGTCGGCTAGAAGGAGGTGAATAGCTGATCACCCAAGTTCACTCCCTACACTTGTTAGTGCAACGGAAATACCAAACAAGTAAAGGAAAACTAAACCTAAACACAAAACAAACACAAATCGCTAACACATTTGCGTAACATGATTCAGAGATAATTTGCTCCTACTTCACGATATACTGGTAAGGTGGATAATCCCCGTGCTTTTTAGGTGGATCAATTCCCGACAAAACCAGCTAGCTCGAACTCTCCTTCTTGGTGGACAAACCTCACCACAACTTCTTGAACACATAACATGAATCACACGAGAGCTTTGGAGACTCTAATAGACTTTAACCAAGTCTATTTCGTCAACGATAGCCGGCCACCTCAAGCTCTATTAAATAAAGCTCGAGAGAATAGCTTTGTTGTTATTGTCGTTACCAGTGGACTATATACGTCAGTCGACTGGTCCCTCGTGGATTTTGCCCATTATATTCCAACGGCTCGATACCAGTCGACTGGTGCCAGGATCAGTCGATTGCTCCACAAGACTTGAGCGAATAGAGAGTTTCTGATCCTTGCATACTTAACCTACATCATGATCGCAATACCTCGCCAATCGGGTTCCCAGTACCTAGGCATTTGTGTGGTCATCCTACCACACGAATAAGAAAGAAAGCAATTCACTTAATAAAAAATGAATCTGAAACTTCTTTTGTATTCATCTAATCAAAAGCTTTAATTGACATTAATATTTCATTAATTCGATATATGACTCTTAGTCTTCTTCCACATGACCAAGTCAAAATTAGTCATTCATCTTCTACGATGAATTCAAGTTCATAATGAATTTGACTCATCATGATGAGTATGACTCATGATGTGGATCAATGAGTTTAACTCATTGAACTTATCCGAATTCCATCATATAACTCAATGAGTCAAACTCACATCAATCCAAATTGATACAGTGAGTCTAATTTAATGGGCCTATACTTGAATGTAACTCAAAATGGACAAATCCAAATTAGACTCAACGTATTAGTCTAATAGTTCATCATATAAACTTAATAAGCTTAATTAACTCATAATTAGCTCGGCTAATACCAACATGAACAACGGAGGCAGGACGTCGTGGAACGAGGATGTCAATGGAGTAATTTTTCTGGATGCAGGACATCGTAGAACGAGGACGACAATAGAGTAATTTTTTTGGATCTGGACGGAGGCAGGACGTCGTTCTTCAGTCACATGGTGGGTGAAGAGAATATGAACGACGATGGAAAGGAGGAAGACATGGAGTGTGTCAAAGTGAAGAATGAAAGCTTCCAGTGGAGTAATTTTTTATAATTGGAGGAAAAGGTTTTTTATTTTTTGAAGGAAAAAAATAATGTAGTAAATTATTTATGTGAGTAAAAACAATGAAGTTGATGAATTTGTTTATCTTGATTTTATGTTTACTTCATCAAAATTAAAATAAATACGAAAAAAAACTAGCTTAGATAAAACCACATATCAATAACACTTCATACCAAAAAAAAATTCTTTTTATAGATTTTCTAGTCATCATTATCTCTACAAAAGTACACATGTACAGAAGAATGAGCATCATTGCTCCACCACCAAATGTATCACCAAAATTGAAATTGCATTTAAGAATAATTAAAAACGTACTGGAAGATTTTGAGGCTACAACCAATGTGCCAATGGAAGTTGCTGTGAGCCCAAGGTGTCATGTGGATTCTCTGTAATGCTGCCGTAGTCGAGTATACAAAACCCCACAGTTGAGTGATTTCCAATTTGCATCATGTAAAACTGGAGAAACAAAATGACCAACTTCAGTGTGCGCACCAACCTGACAACAAAAAGTTGGTGAAAATGGAAACTATCTGCAGCAACATTCGACGACTTCATGAGTCTGTTGCACAACAAGGTGGTGGTCACAAGCTGTTGAATTTTGGTGAAGAATCGACAGATTCTCCAACATGTCTGTCACCGAGCATTTAGGAACATAGATGGCGAAGAAGATGACACCGGTTTACTTCCTGGATTCAGCAACGGTGGAGAGGAGCAGGATAGATGACTGGGGGTTGATAATTCAACTGTTTGCTTACTGGGAATGATACATCCTGAAGGAGATAACAAAAGAATTATCTAATGGAACTTCACCCAAGGGAATGCTAGAAAGCCATAGCCTCTAGTTGGCCAAATCAGTATCCTAATGCCTAACGTAAATTAACAAACATCAGGTTGATAAGGGTTTCCTAGTGCAAAGAATAAAACTACGTACTACCATGATAAAAGTAAATAGATGAGGGTTTCAAGCATGGCTGGAGATAATTCTGATAGCGAACACTCCAGATGAGAAAAATAGTTCTAGCTAGCATGCTTATAGTTTCAATAGTTCGTTCACATTTTGGGTAATATGCACCATGATATTTTGTCGTATAAAAAACATCTGTTGCTCAGTCATAGAAGAAGCATATTACATGTCTTACCACGCCCACACTATTAGAAAAAAAAAGTCTCAAGAATGATATCTAACAACTCAATTCCTCCAACAAATGAAGTATGAGAAACAATAAAAAAGCAATAAAGAGGTAGGAGTTGGCAAAGCAAACAGTGGTTTTAAATTTTAAAAAATTTCATTTTCTTTGAAGAATAAGAGCCTCTCCTTCTAAAATTATCCATAAGCCCAACTTGAACACAAGAAATCTCACACATCCTTGATCATGAACATTTGATTGTTTCAAGAACTTGAATGAATTATGATAGATAATGATTATAAAGATATAATTTTTAGTTAGGTCCATTTGAACATGATTGTAAGGTTTCAAAATCTTAAACCGATAGGAGTATTATTTTATATCGCAAAGCTAAACAAGAAGGATAATTATTTATATGAATCACAATTCTTATTGTATGAGATGATATGATTAAAATGTAAAATGGTAATTATATTTTATGAATCAGAATTTAAAAGAATTGAGATTACCTAAATTATCCTAGAGGAAGACCCAGTCAGACACCATTGTGGGAGTGAGATAAGTAAAGACAATGCACTTTGAGATTTTTGATAACTATGAGTTGAAAAGTTATCATTCTGATGCATCAACGGCCAAAATACTCTACAAAATGTTCCATTGTCCATTTCATTTCAACTCTAAATGGAACGATATAATCCATAGTTTGTAATTTGATGAAAGTGAGAAAAGATTTTTTTATATATACATCTTGATCAGTACTCATATTAGGTTGTTAAACAAGATATTACATTACTAATAAAGTCCAAGGATGTAAATTTAATTTGTATATTTTATCAATTTAACTAACCTTAAGTTTTAAGTAAAATCACCACAATTAATCACAATATTAGTGCAAATTTGACATCCTTAATAAGGACGTGATTTGATCTAGATAGAGACTGAACAACAATTTGACCTAAATGTTCAATCAGATTTTTTCTAATTCATAAATTCTGAAAGAGGAAATACAACAAAACCATCCTTTTCAATTGTACTCCAGGAAGAGAAGGTGAAGAATTTCGAGAACAGTAGAACCTAAACTAATTGACTAAAAAGAACAGGAGTTAAAATCATTCAAGTTTGTCATCTGCTGTTGAAAGTTATTCAACAAAATAATCAAGAAATATCAAATCAGATTGAATGTCACATGAAATAAAGCCTCTGGTACATTTTGATCAGTAATAAGTCTTATCAGAGAAGCAGCAGAATAATACCTGTTCCAAGTTAACCTTAAAAGGTTTTGCCAGATCTTCAAACATTATTGGAGACATTTGTTTAATTCTATCCTCCACTTCCTGGAGAGAGACAAGAATTAGATAATACCTTACCGAACTCTTTGATAGGATTTTTTTTTTTTCCTTAAGAAAAAAAGGAAAGAAACATGAAATAAGGAAAACCATCTGAAACCAATGATATAATAGATATGCTACTTAATTAAAGTTATTTTGTTATAAGACGGTCTTCTGTAAACAACAAGTAAATATTGCACTGTTTCAGTACTAGAAAGGAAATTGCTAGGTTTCAACTAGTAAACAAATAAACAAAAGGTCTTTCCAACAAGCAATATAAATTCATTGGGAATATAATGAACTGTGTTAGAAATAAGGGGTTTACTCTCATCTCTATTTACTGTTAGGCCATAACTCTATATAGTCTTGGATTAATTTCTCATAGTAAAATTATTAACATTTCAACCTAATTCTTAATTTGGCATTAGAGATGTCCCCACCCTTCGCCACCACCTACCTTCCTTTCCCCACAAAAACTAGTCCTCCATCCCTGCTGTGCAACCTTTCATAGCATCATTGCTCTTTTTCGCATCCCCCTTTTTTATTCACTCACAAGTGCATCCTTCCTACCTCAATCAGCCATATCATTATGTAGTCATAGCCGTTGTCATTCTTGCTGATTCATCATCCTTCTCACATCTGCAGTGTTTCATTTAGCATATACTGAGTTTTGACTTAAAAGAATTCACAGCTTATCTGATGATCTAAGCTGTTTATTGAACTAAAGAAACATAAAATATTCCCCAAAAAGATATGCTTTTGATACAAAAACAAGTGAAGAATGCATGGTGAATATATTCATGGCATTGAGGAAGACCAAAATTCTAAATAAGGTACACTTTTTTATCAAAATATCTATACCAGTCCTGTTATCCTTGACTTTTCAAAGAGTTCACTGGCGATTGCATCAAGTATATGTCTATTCTGCAATAAACCTTTCATGGCAAGCTCTTCTGTTTCTTCTATATACTGTGTAAAGAAAGTTAAACTTCAAAGTTTTAGGAAACTGTCAAATTAATTTAGAATCACTGCACTATTTTTAAATGCAAAGACAAAAAAGCTATTACTCTTGAAAGCTCTCGAGTGAAGAGTTCAGACAGCTCAGGAGTCATGTCAGCAGGTATTACGTAAGGATCGTCCCACTAAAATCATGAAGATGCATTAACAAAGACATTGCCAAACTATTACCCAAAGATTAAAACAAAAAATTAGCATACAAGAGTCAAATTTAAGCACCTTATAATTAATTAATTCACTATCTGGATTATCTGGACGATCTCTGAATCCAACGTTCTTGACAAGGGTGGTCAGACCCAATCTTGAATTTCTAGGGCTGATCGCCATTTCTCTAGCAATCTGTGATATAATGTGTTATCACCATGAAGGAAAGCATAAGGCAGTAAGAGAACCTAAAATAACACGTAATACATATCCCAAACAGAAAGAAGAAAACATCAAAATATCAAACATGAAGTGTCTCAAGCAATAAAGAAATGCTGACCACCCTGTGTAGAAGTACTCTTGTCTATCTATACCATCAAAAGACAAATTGAATATTCTCCTTCAACTTCCTAATGGACAATTTCATCACTCCAATTTATACCAAACCCATAGTGAGTTGAGAAAGATCTCAAATAGTTGACTCCATCTACATTATTTATTTTATCTAAAGGGTATCTTTTTAATGAGGGAAGGAAACCCATATGAGAATAATCTAATAGAAAAATTATCACATTCCTTCCATTTCCTTCAGCAGAAAAATAGGAGAAAAAGAAAATGAAAAAATTCTACAATTTTCCTCTATGTTGCTTGTGTCTGATTAAGGTGGAAATCTCTTTCACATGCAACGGAGCTCAAATCCTACATTAAAATTTTAATGTTTTTTCTTTTCAAATCTATTTTTAATTTTTTGATGTTTTTAACAAATAAAATTTTGAAAATCAAGGTTTCCTCTGTCTTTTCTTTGCTCCAATAAACGATTGGACGAAAACATTTTTCAATTTTTTTACTATGATTTCTTTTCCAAGTTGTTTCTCTCCTTTTTAAGCAATAGGGCCTAAATCAAACACAAACTGAATTGCATTCTACTAACTGGTACAGCTTATTCTTGTAGTAGTAATGTTTTGATGTAGCACAGAAGCATATCAAACTTCACTCTGAGAATAGATACCAACTGATGCGAGATAAACAAAAATGACTCGAATAGAAAATGAAAGCTCATAAATGGGGAATATTATTATGCCAAAGATTGTTACGCTAGAGAGGAATTGAGGTTTTTTTTTTGAGGACTCCACCAAATAAAATTGGAAATAAACTTCTTTCAATATAAAAGGTAACTCCATACCTGAAAGGACAACCCCAATAAAATTAAGTTACATTCAAGAAAAGAGATAATTATATACCTACAAGAATTCAACCTAGAAAATAAATTAAATATCAAACTAGGAAAGGACCAAAGGTTAAATTGTAGTTCTACCAAAACTTTCCTACGATTCTAGAATAATAGTACATAGAATCAGAAAGCATAAAGAATAATAGTTTCTAGAATGAAAGAAAATTTTCCATACTCTGGTTATTTTTTCAAGGTCATCCCTTCCACCATCAGTGATGTTATCTCCAAAAACAATTTTCTCAGCACACCGCCCTCCATGTGCAACAACCATTTGCATCTTCATATACCCAAACGTAGTGTATCCTTGATCTACCATCTCTTCTCTAGGATAGAATACAGAGAGTGCAGTCTCCTGGTAATAGAGGGCATTAATGGGGAGACAAGACCTTCATAACAAAATACTTCGACATCATATAAAAATCACAATTCTAGAAAATCATTACAATGATCATAACAAGAATGAGTTGTCATGAGTACCAGATATTTGGGTCCACTGCACGGACCTTATTTTTTCATCAAGCTCTTTTTTAAGGCCATAATTAGGCTATCAAATATTTTTAACTATGTTAAGTAAACTCTCTCTTTTATTTCTCTCACATTCTCATCTCTAATTGATTCAATTTGTCAAACTATGAAATTTAACATTTTCTATGAAAAAACTACCAAATTACTTTATAGTTATATCACTTCATTATCTGTCATTCAAAGCTAAACGTAATTGCTGGTGAATAATTGCATATTTACATTTTAATCATCAATGATATCTTCATCTATTCTGGTTGCGTAATAAATCTAAAATACCAAAATTATAGTTTGACCAAAATTAATAACCAATATTCATACCTCACCACCAGGAAGTAACTGAGAGAATGCATGCCAATCAAAGCGAGGGAATAAATGAGCTAGCAATATATGACCAGCTTCATGCACAGCAAGAAGCCTCCTTGTCTCAACGGAGACCTATCACAAGAAGGTAAATGACCAAACTGACAAATAATTAACGGTCAAACTTTAAGAAATACAAGTACATACACTAGCTTCGCACTTTTGTTGCTCCTCTTCAGTTAGCAGTACTCCCATGCCCTCTAACAATTGTTTATCTAGCACATCAATTATGTCTTTCTGGGTGATCATAGAATGACCTTTTCTTACCTGAAAGCCACAAAAATTTGTGTTGATGGTGTGTAGAGATAAATTCAAGAAGATTAGTTGAAAAAACATAGAAAACAAACAAAATTAAGGTCCTATTTTACCCGGGATAAAACTTTTCAAGGGACAAAAAAATAAAAGCAGTACTTGGAACAACCAAAATCATGATTAACATCAAATTTAAGCCAGGTAGCAAAGAAACTCAGCACCAAAAAAAAAGTACTGGTGGAAACCAAAATCCAGGAAAGATAAGAACAAAAATAAGCTTCATCCTAAATTCCAGACTTATTCAACTGAAGGATGTTAAGCATGACACATAAGGAAATCAGTTTTTCTCTGTGAACCATATTAATTCCATAAACTGTGTGAAAACCGGAGCCATGTATGGCAAAGTGAGATTTGATTTACTTTTTACAGAGATATGATTCTAACATTGTAACTCTTTAAAATGTATCAGTTGAAGCACGGCATGTATCGGTAGAATCACAAAGTATGCAAATGAGGATTTTTTTTTGAAGATTTAGATTTTTAGGAGCTTTGGTAGATCCTCTTATTAAGGAGAATAACTCTTTTACAGGAAGTGTTTAAATTGTCTTGTTAGGAGTGTGGTATAATTTTGGTAGCAGTTTAATTTAATTTGGTATATTTTCTAGTTGTTTGGGTTGGAGTATTTGAAAGGGGTCTAATTCACTGAAAGTTAACTATTTTTTGTATAATAATAGTTTATTTTGGCAAATTGGATTTTAACGTTGCTGTAAGAGCTATGGTAGTTTCCCAAGATTCACTCAATACTTCTCCCTTACTTTCATTCTTTTTGCCAAACACTCAAGCCACCTCCTTCCAACCTGTGATCTCTGCTGCATGCCTAAGCGCCTAACAGTGACCCTCCAGCAACCACAGCGCACCTTAGTGAATCCTTCTCCATGATCCGTGATCTATCACCTCTCTGCAAGACAGCATCACCAGCAGTTTAATTTAATTTGGTATATTTTCTAGTTGTTTGGGTTGGGAGTATTTGAAAGGGATCCAATTCACTGAAAGTTAACTATTTTTTGTATAATAATAGTTTATTTTGGCAAATTGGATTTTAACGTTGCTGATATAAGAGCTATGGTATTTTCCCAGGATCCACTCAATATTTCTCTCCTACTTTCATTCTTTTTGCCAAACACTCAAGCCACCTCCTTCCAACCTATGATCTCTGCTGCATGTCTAAGAGCCTAACAGTGGCCCTCCAGCAACCACAGCCCACTCCTAGTGAATCCTTCTCCATGATCTGTGATCTGTCACCTCTCCTCAAGCCAGCATCACCATCTGATCCTCATCACCTCCCACATTGCACGGAGAGGACGTGTCCACCTCCATCAAAGCAGTGGCAGCTGAGGGTTGACGACACCAACACCTTGACCACCCTCTCTCATTTGTGACTCAATGTCTGCACCTGGACACACCGTTCCAAGAGCCCCTGGGCGACTATCCTATGGCGGCCCACATCTCAAGACTTGCATCTCAATTCTGAGATCAGCAATCTAAAGTCTAAACATTCTGTCAAAATATAAATATTTGAGATGATTTCCTACATTGCAAGTGTTGTATCTTCGATTTGTTTCAACAATAAATTTTAAATTAAAAATTCTATTTATCTAGGTCTGATAAAGGTTTAAAATATCATTCTAGTGTTCTAGGGTCTCACATACCAGCGATTGGTTGGAGCATTCCATTTTGGAGAAAAGTTCCAATAGAGTTCCAAGCTGGAGTGATCATCTCAAGGGATATGTCTCAACTTCTAACTGGAAACAAGCTAGATAGAGCAATATTTTAAACCTTGGATAAATGCATAATGCCTTTTCATGGTTGATCAATCATTAAGATTCAAATTTTGAAGTGTTATGATCTAACATGAGGAAACAACTGAGGATTATGGAATATTGCTAACTACTTTTTTCTGCCAGCTTATTCAATCATTAAGAAAAAATCATTCATCTTGCAGAGAACATAAGATTTATATTTCACTTACTGACATAATTGCTGCTTCATTGACAAGATTCCGAATATCAGCTCCAGAATAGCCAACAGTCCGAAAAACAAGCTAGGCATACCATATATGAAGCACCATAATCAGTTCGTGTAATCAAAAAATGGTTTAAGAAATAACCAAAACTTTAAGATATAATTTTTTTCTTTAGAAGTACAAAAAAAAATATGAAGAGAAAATTTTGTACAGATTCCAGAGCTTGGAAGTAATTCATAATAATTTTCACAAATGAAAACTTTTTAAAATGGGTTGAATCTGAGTGTAAATATCAAAAATAAATTGATTTTAACCATAGCCAGAGTAGCATGAGTTGGCTATTGATAATCAGTGTGTTTCCTGCAAAATCTAACATTGCAGGTGAAATGTTGGTTCATCAATAGCATGGTTTATTGACATTGAATCTCTAGGTCCCATATCCTGAAAACTAAATAGACACATACATGCTCATCATGTATCTAAAAATCTACCATAATCAGCATGGAGTAATGTCAGAAAGGAAGATTTAGATAGAAGATGCAAACTATTAACAATGAAAAAAGACAAACTGAAAAAAAAACATTAAATTCTAAAACAGAAAAAGTAATATTCGGCCTGACAACTCTATGGAAGGAATTTTAGTTACCAGGCAGGAAAGAGGAAAATAGATTCTTCAGTGGAAAATACCATAATTATTCTGGCTGGTTACAATATGCATAAAAATTAGCTACAAAAGAGAAGGATAAGAAACAAGAGCAAAAATTAACAAATGGGAGACCGGCATACTCTATTTCAACAAGCTGTTTTAGCTCTTACCTAGACAAAACAAGAGCTTTTTATTTTTTTGTTTTTATTGGGCAATGGATAAAACAAGAGATAATAGTAGCTTAAAAGTCATAATAACAGTATAACAAATGAAAATTGAATGTAGTGAAGTGTAGATTCACTTTTTCAAAGTCAACATCTTGAGCAAGCTTCATTCCAGTACTATGTACACCAAATATTTGAACTCGTTGCTTTGCATCAGGTAACCCAATATATAGCCTCCGGTCAATCCGCCCTGGGCGAACAAAATCATCATCTAACTCATCTGGCCGATTAGTTGCACAGATAAAAATTACAGCTTGTCTTAGAGAAAATCGATCCAGTCCAGTTGTCTCTTTCCTGTAATTCATGGTAAGTAAGAAACTATTCAACAGGTGAAAGGAAACAAAACATCATATTCATCTTACTGTCCTTATTTATCTGCATCAGCATTTTTAAGACCCTCTATATGGGCCACTTATCAGATTGCATAGGTTCATGTACTAAATGGTTATATTGAATCCTCTTTTGGTTGAATAAGGATCAGGCTAAACTAATTCCTAACTTATTAAAATTCAACTCGTGCCAAGTTAATATTGATTTAACTAAAAATTTTCCAAATGGATAAATAACTTGTCAAAATAGATAAATGAAGAGCATGTTCTATCTGCATAGTTCAACATTATATTTGGTTTGTGAAGATGGGTTATCATGCAGTGGTATATGTTGTGTCAGGTCTTGCATTACAAACATTGCGTAAATTGATGTGCAAAAAAAAACACACACACATAGAATTATAGTAGGATGATTACTTGCTAAATTATGGCATAAGTTTGATGAATATTGATTGCTAAGCTTAATTAACTTGATTTTGATTGACTGTGTAATGGAAATAAATTCATGTTTGATGTTATGCATTATTACCAATGTAACTGCTAAAAAATAAGGGCTTGCATTAGATAGGCTGGTTTGGCATCACTTTGCATTTCAACAGTGTATTTAGGAAAGTAGTTTATGACCAATTGCTTTATCAAAAAGCAGTTTACTATATGATAATCTAATTCTCAAAGTTTCTTTGCAAAAAATTTTACAATTTACAAAATTTGGTAAAAGAATATTCAGAGTTTTCTTAATATAAATTAATCATAGTATAACAATTAATTAGAATAATACTTACTGTTAATTATTATTATTTTAACATATTTTAAGAAATAAAGCAATCACGATTATATTGCTTAATTATACCTAAAATTACTTTAATTATTTAACTTATACTACTAAATACTTTAAAATATTTTTATAATTTAATATGATTTATCCATCAATGACATACAAGTACTATTTCATATTTATTTTATTTGCGTTCATAAATATTGAAACATTAAATTTCTAAATATTATATTATAAAGAACATCTCAGTGTATCAGACATCAGGACTTCATGTCTGCATGGGACCCAGTATTTGACTATTTGCCACTATCTATGGTCAACTGAAAGGATATATTCCTGGCCTACAACAAACTAATTTAGGTCAAATAGAGCATCACCAATTAATTAAAGCTCAAAATCTAGGTGACCTTGAATAATGATTACCCCTTAATGCTTTGCCTTTACACCCTGTATTGTCATTTTAAGAATGGTTCAACAGTAGCACACGCGGCATCTCATTTACTTACAGTCCAAATTCCAAACACCCTTGAATAACATCTATTGTTTATGTTTAACAAGATTTGTAGGACTAACTACTAAGAGCATTCTAAACTGAATTAGTACATGCAAACCAATCGTCTGCAATGTCTTTCAGGTTGAACAAATGTATTGAG
Source organism: Kaempferia galanga (assembly GCA_037974795.1). Taxonomy (NCBI): domain Eukaryota; kingdom Viridiplantae; phylum Streptophyta; class Magnoliopsida; order Zingiberales; family Zingiberaceae; genus Kaempferia; species Kaempferia galanga. Next base: position 12,189 of record JBBPFP011303948.1, read on the forward strand.
ACCTACAACTTAACAACTACAAATTCACTATAGTTTTTTGTTGCAATAAGTAGCAACTAATCTGGCAAGTCCCTCTGCAACAGTTTTATTGCAATAAACATAGGGTTCATCACACTCCCTCCAATGCAGAAAATTAAGAAGGCCAATTTGAGTTTTGGATTTTCTAAGATTCTCTTGCAGTCAATAATAGGCCTCAGATGATGAACCTCCTCAACAAAGGGGGAAGAATCATGCAATAACAGCTGTATTTAACTTCGAATTTATCGGCACATATAGAATCAGCCTTTGAAACATAAGCTTGCCTTTTTTACAAGCAAGATAAGCAAAACTAAAGCATGGCACGAACAGCTAATTTTTGACAATGTGTAGGGGATAGTAGAACTAGAACATAGTTTAGGAAGACCCTAACTCTCATGGGTGATATGTTCTTTCAGTCTTTACTAAAATAGGCTCTATACAGTCCAAATTACCCAACCACGGCATGAGAGAAAATGAGCAACTCCAATAAAGAAATTAGTTTATCGAAGTTTGTGAATTTTCATGTTGAAGTTTCCCTCTTTTACACTATAATTTTCCTATTGAATAGGTGAAAAAACAGATTTAGAGCCGTCTAAACAATTTGTATGTTTTGTGCATATTTTAAGCATTGGGAAAAAATGTATATTAGACAATTAAAAAAATCACTTGCATGAAATACCCTATGCATGTTCTGTTATTAACAACACAATCAAAATCAAGTGTAAATGGTTGCTTCCACAAAAGAGGATCCCTGTGTTCTTATTTGCTTCAAATTAGCCCATGAATGCACCAACTTGCTTTTGAAGAATAATAAACTAATAGCAGAAATTCTTATCAAACAAAGTAATACAGATGTATATTTATGAAAATTGACCAGCGAGTTGGACTGGAAAAACCAGAAACTAAAAGCTCCATTAATCACATATTGGAATTACATAAAATTTAGATTGAACAAGTCGAACAATTCAATTGCATGGAAAAAAAATATGACCTAACCGAGTGGCAAAGTGTCAGACCATTTTTGTTAAAAATTGGCCAAAGTGCAAAATGCACTTCAGTGTAAGGAATAATGCAAGGAAAATGTAGATGGAAAACTTGTCTTTATCTTTTGCTTGACAGATTCATGATGTTGTGTACTTTGATCAGGTTTAAAGTGATAATGTCAAGGTGCCATATTTATTCATATCTAATACTTATTCTACTAGATTTTCTTTTGCTGGATTTTAGTTTTATTGTTAACTTAGCATCACGTCATGTGCTAATTCTACAGGTTTTGGTTTTATGATATGTATCTTGTTGTGTTTAGTATTTAAATTTCGGTTGACACGAGAGCATTAACTTACTAATAAAATATTTCTTTCAAATATTTAGCAGATATTTTTTTAATAAATATACAATTCAACTGATTCATTAAAGTCGGTTCAATTAGTGATTTCAGCTGGGTCAATTCATGGGTCAACATGAAGATTAACCCATGATCCACTGGTACAGACAAATGAAAGCGACCAGAAGCTCAGTTGAGTCAATCCAACTGATTTTTAACTATGGAGGAAGCAACTCACTCTCCATCAAGTTGTGCGATCAGAGCATTAAATGTTGCACATCTTCGTGGATCTTTCCTTGCATGACGGCCAGCAATGGCATCAATCTCATCCACAAACACAAAAGATGGGGCCTAAAAGAAAAGAAAAAAATAAGAAACAAAGATCAATAATCAGAATGATACTGTATCTCTATCAAGAGAATGATTAATTCTGAAACACGTACAAAAGCTAAATCAGTGTATGTTTGTAAAGAACTCCACAAGAATGTCAATCTATAAGATATTTATCATGGACATTATTTCAAACATGGAACAGACAAACAACCAAAGGTCTGTGTGACACTAGATTATGTTTGAGATGACTCAAGATAATTAAAAAAAAAAAAAGTAATATAAGTAGTGATGTCTTGATCCACTCCTTTATCAAGGAGATGCAGGCAACATAATGAATTGGTATCTTTTCCCTGAAAATAATCCACAATGTGACATTTATATGTAAATTGTGTTCTTAAGAAAGTATGCTTGACAACTTTGGAAGGATAAGAGACAAAGAAAGAGAGGCAAAAGCTTGCATTCTTGGTGAGATCTAAGCATAGATGATGACCAAGAGGTAGCAAGATTCAAGAGTCTTCTAATATTTGTATCCTTCACTGAAACATTATTTCCTCATGAATGTAGGCCAAAATCTTAGGTTGAACCATTTAAAATTTCGTTTGTCTTTTATTACTTTTCTGTTTTCCTGCATTTACCTGTGAAAGTTATCGGTTGATTCCTTTTCCTACACATGGAAGCCGTCAGCCCCCATTAATTCTTGTAAAATTTTATAAACATTAAAGCACTTTAAAATTTAAATACGTAATCCATACATACATATTATAATAAACATATTTAAATCTTAGCCAGTAAGCGTACAGACTATGGTTTCTGATATTTAAATTCCCTTCTCTAAGAGCATAATGTTCTAGGACCAGATTATTTTATGAAAAGGATGTAGGTCATTCCCTTCATTCTCCTCAAGGCTCCTTCAACCAAAGGTGATAGCTAAAGGCGTCTAGTCAGAACAGTTAAAACACCACATACAAAAAAAATTAAAAATTCTAGGGTGGAGAAATTCAAAACAAAACTTCATTATAGAAAAAGTAGGACATGAGTATTAAATTCATTTATAAATCAACTGGTACAATTAAACCTCCAAGTGCACACTTTGGACATCTACTAATCTGGATCAAGGACACCATAGTTTATTATCAGTCTTACAAGAATAATTGATTGTATCAAGATAATGAATTTAGATGGTCATCAAGATTTATAACATTATAGCAAAAGTACCAATATATTGTATGGACATAATAATTGAGAGTGGTCACTTTGTCTTGAGAAATTGGCAAGTAACAAGACAAACTAATTGAAACCAAGAATTCTACAATGCTCGTTCTGATTAATCACAACTTACCGATTAATACAAAACTAGTATTTACACTTGATGCCTAAAAGTTGTAAAAGAACACTACCTTAATATCAAGAGAGATAATACATCGTACAAATAAGATAGAGAGAGCAGATAATACATACATTTCTTCTGGCAATAGAGAAAAGTTGATTAATTCTAGCAGCACCACTTTTTTCACTATCAGTGAATTCGGCACCAGAGGCGAATACAAAAGGCATTCCACTCTCCTTTGAGAGGGTTCTGGCAAAAAGTGTTTTACCAGTCCCAGGAGGTCCTGAAAGAAGTATACCCTAACCAAGCACATATTATGCAGTATTAGAGTCACAAGTAGGAATCACAAAACTAACAAATCATTATGTAAAATGTGCAAGAAAAACTTAAATTCATAATAGACAAAAGAGTGTATTATACATAAATTACCCGAACAAATGCAACTTGTTTTTCATAATATTCCATTGGATTATTCATGTAAATCATTATCTCGTCTAAAAGATCCCAAACATCACCACCTAAAACAACTTCTTTGTACATTGATCTGGAATCATCAAAATTTGATACTGGCTGTTACATGTGCATGAGAAGTATTAGATGGCCAATTGAGAAACAACATTAATAGTTAAAAAGACTAAAAGTGAAGATCTAACATATAATCAAAAAGCTCACCAGTATGAAGTTTTCTGCATATCCCATGTCAATAAGTTGGTTATACTTCTTATATAGAAATCGTTTATTTGTAACATGCAAAAGCATAACAGATTCTCTGATAAGATACAAAATAAGTAACCCTGGTAGTAATGCAAAAACAACTTTGAAGAAATAATAGCTTTGCCGCTTTTGAAGGAGATCAACTTCAACACCCGAATTAGATATGCTCTCGAACAAGTATGGATCGAGTGGAATATCAACCTACACAAAATAAATATTCACTGAGAATAAATTTGGCTGTCAAACATATAATAATAATAAAGTACTGGTTACATCATCCAATTATGCATTAAGATTAAGAAAGCATTCAGCCAGACTTACAATATACTCTAGAGGAAAGCCTTCTTTCATTGTCACATATATTCTTTTAAGGTCCTCGGTGAAGACAACAGAAGCAACCTGTTTAAACCAAACCAATGTAACTGAAACATTCTTCTAGAGATTAATAAATACCAATTCTTGGAAGGAAGACGTTGTTAATGTCCTCAAGAGCCATGTATAAGTCTCTATTAGCCAAACCTTCCTATTGAATGATTTACTTCAGTAAACATTCAAATTACCAAAAAATTATTCTAGAATCAAACACAAATGGAATAAAGATCAAACAAAGAAAGTAACTAATGGATAAAGATCAGACAAATAAAGAATCTCTAAGTTCATTTACCTTCCTATTTGCAATAAGTGAGATAAAGTAATTAGAGAAAGCCAAAATCATACCTCAGAACAACCAAGTTTGTCCAGAAAATATGTGTAGGGCAACTTTGGACGATAATACCACCACCTCTTAGAAATCCAAAGTGCTCTGGTCCCAGAAGAATTTGATGTCCTCTCTGCAACTTCCTTACGCAAACTCCTTTCAACTTCTTGCATATCAAAATCAACTACATACTTGGCACTAAGGGAATCCATTTGCTCAGTAAATTTTTCCTTTTGCAGAATTTCTTTCCATTTTCTGAGTCTTTCCCTCCATGTTGCACCGTCATATTCATCCACTGAACTGACAATAGCACCTTCTTGAAAAAATAAAGAAAAGCATAAAATATGTGAATGTTAGAAAACATATACTCACTAGTTTGGAGTATGTGAAATGTGTGTTTAATATTCATAGGTACAATGTAGAAAAAAGACTAAAAAATATTATTTAGGGTGACATGATTTAAGCATTTATTTTAACAATTTTTGTTTTTGAATGTGGAATCATCCCGGTGATAAAACCCAATTACAATTTTGATGAAGATGATACTATAGCTAAGGACAGCCTAGCACATGAAACTCCCGCCAATGCGGGTCCCGGGGAAAGGTTTATTGTACACAACCTTACCTACATTGCAAGAGACTCTTTTTGCGACTTGAACCTATGACGACCAAATCACATGGCAACAACTTTATCGTTGCACCAAAGCTCCCCTTCCATGAAGATGATACTATAGCTATTGACAAAAAAAATCATACTGAAATTTAGGTATATTAAATGTAAATAAAATAAAGCAATGATTTTTTTGATAATGTAAAAGAAAATGATGACTTTGGAGGAATATATATATATATATATATATATAAAGAGAAGGATCTTTGCATATTATTTTTAGATATTTCAACAAGTTTATGATAGAATTGCTAGACAACTATTAAGGTGGGGTTTTATCTACAAGGAACATGTTATAATTAAATTGATGTAATAAAAATAGGTCTGATAATGTTGTTGTTAGAGGTAACTCTAGTAGCAGTGTGATAATTGATTTTTCTATTGTTCTAGGTTTATATCAAGCGTCAGGTTTAAGTCCTTATCTTTTTTCCATTGGTACTAGATGAACTAGCCAAAGTCATCCATTGGTATTGTATTAATAGACAACAGTGTGATTATATTAGATTGGATGGGTAAATTATGAAGAAAAACAGAGGAAACTAATAGTTTTCAGCATGCATAACAAATGTTTTTAATATGAAATGTAGTTCCAATAACAAGAAAACAATCAATGGAATTTTCATATTGTTTTAATAACAAGAAACATAATCGATAAGAATAGATAAGATGAAAAGACATAAATTGAGTTTTAGAAATCTATTATTCAACAAGGGAATCAATCAAAGAAATTATTAATAGGACAAAGAATGGGCATCAGAAATGGATAGAGCCTTCTAAAGCCTTGTGTGATCATTATGTTCCCCTTAGGCTAAAAGAAATTTTTCATAACAATCTGGTATGACCGACAACTATTTTTTGAACTAGTTGGATTGTTAGGAAACAACACGAACAAAAATTTAATGTAGCATAGATGAGAAAGTTAAAATGGATGTATGAAGTTATTGAAAGGGATAAATTAAAAATTATTGATACAATTGTGCCTCAAATAGATGATAAGTAAGAGAAAATAAGTTGATATTATATGGATATGTTGAATGACCAATAGTCTAAAATTAAAAGAGATGGATATATTAGAGTAGAATGTGTAAGTGGTAGAGGAAGACTAAAGACAATATAGTCAATTCAATAAAAAAAATGATCTAACTAAATTATATATTAGCAATCTTGCATATCACGCAGTGAAGTCATATAATTCATGTTTCCAAATAATAATAAAAACAATTTCCTCACTCAACTAATAAAGAAAATCAGTTTTAGATTTACATTTTCCTTATAGGCAATACTTGCCAAGATTCTTCAAACTGTACAAAATATTGAATTAAGTTTTTTTTTTAATTGGTAGAATCTCAAGGTAAGATGTCATGTGTAGAACAACTTTTTGAGCAATGTAGTTTAGCACCTTTATCTAAAAATTTGTATCAGATGAAATACTTTCCTTTTCAGATTCGTTTTGTTTGAAAATAGGGCATTTATGGTGGAGGGATTTTACTCGACAAGATGTAAGGATTGAATTGCCTAATCATTAAATGCCTAAACCACCAAAACCATGTCCTGATAGATTATATGTGCAAAAGTAAAATGAAATCAACCTGGGATACCCAAGTTTTCTTTCAAACTTTTCTTATCTTCAAGGCTCAAGGTTTTCTCTCTATCAATGATCTTAGATAAAGCATCTTCAGGAGGTGCAGGATCCTCGTCCCATGCATCTTCTCCAACATAAGACTTATCTTGAATAAGTTGGCCGCTTGATCCTTCAATAAACTTCATTATTTTTAATCCTTTAGGCATTGCCTTCCTCCACATGCCCTTCTTAAATCTGCGAAATAGATGATAAGAAAGTTGCCAACAATGAAAAAGACAGCTTCCATCTATATAAAACCCACAAATCGACTGCACATCTCAGTATTATAACGGGGAAATTAGGGAGCAAGGATAAAAGCAGAAGTAAATAAATTAAAATTAATGCATATTAAATATCTTGAGAAAATTTAATGAAATGAAGCATGCAAATGAACATCTTTGTTTTAGTTCCAACAGTAAAACTATATTAATACAAAAGTATTCAATTTACCTATGAATTAATTGATCCTAAAGAATAAGAAACAATGATTTATCTTGTGTTCATTATATTCCACAATAGTGGTGTGTTCCTTCATATTCCAAAATAGTGTTATGTAAAATATTGAACAAAATTACCTGAAAATAGAGCAAAGTTCCAGATAGTGTACAAATTACACTTAAGGGTCGTAGCCAGTCAAGCCGTGTGATGCAAAAGAAAATTATACCAATGGTAGAGGATAAATAATAGCGCCATCCATTCAAAAATGAATGTATCCATTTGAGTAATTTTATTTGAAATCAATGTGGACAAGTAAAATAACCCACAAACAAACATGTTGACGTTTAAACATTTCAAATTACTGAAATTGCAGAACTTGTTTCACATTCTTATATAAAAATCTCTGAGGTAGTAGTGGTGGAACTAAAATAAGATTAAATTTAAAGTCAAGATAGTCTGACATTATTCTAGAAAGGCATCGGAAGCAAAAGAGAAATACAGTAACAAAAAGCCAAAACATTTTTCACATACCTCCTAACATTAGCTGGAGAGGGTTCGGGAATCAAAGCTTCCATGTAGGCTTCAGTTAATTCTCTCTTACTTTGATGGTTGATATGACTAGTTAAAGCCACATATAACTTACGGCAAGAAACTGAAACAGTAATAACATACAGAAGAAGCACTCCAATGCGCCTTGGTTCCCACTTCTTAATGTCCTAGTGGCAACAACCAGTACTTGTAATTTCACAAATTAACCAAAGAATGCAAATATTAGTGAAGTGACTTCAGCTATTGGTAATGAAGGCATGAAAATGAGAATTGGAAGGTTGATAGTTAGCAAGAATGAGAGAATGGAAATTACTGGGCATAATTCAGCTAATTGTGTTCCTGTAATTTTATTATATCAATATTCAAGACACCCATCATAAAGCATATAACACAGAATAAAAGGAAATGAGCACATTCAGTTGACTGAGTGGTTACTCAGAAGAATAACCTACGTTCAACACGGCAGTAGAACAACTCAGACAAATCATACGGAGAAAAGATGAAGAGTAGTCCACCATACTGGGCAAGATTACTGTTTTGGCTAGAAAGAAGATAATCACGATAGATCAATCTCGCATAGATTCAAGTCAAGAGAGACGTGCCTTCCAATTCTCCCACTTGTTCCACTCCAGAAACAAAGGCAGCAACTCCAGCCACAATCTATCGACCGCAATCCGTCCCCTATTAACTGCATCGCGCGCTCGCTCGACCAGCTCGCCGGTCTTGGCGCCATCAATGTCGAGCCCGGTCTCCTTCCTGAAGCGCTCCGCGAAGCTGGTCACGAACCGGGCGGAACCACGGCGGAGGGAGCCGGAGAAGTTCTCCCAGGTGAACTGGGTCGATCCGTCTCCTGTGCTCGAGGAGGCGGCTCGAATAGAGGTAATCCTTGAGGAGTGGCGCCTTCTGGAGCAGCAGCGTGCGGGAGGGGAAGGGAAGGGCCGGAGACGAAAGAGACGAGGAGGATCGGTGAGCGGAGAAGAGGAGCGAGGGAGGGAGATTTGCAGTGAATGGGCTGCGTGGGAGCCCATTCGGAGCGCCAGAAGGGGTCTGGGATGGACGCAGGATAGGGGAGAAGGTTTTCTTAAGATACCTGAAATTACTTATATATCCTTACCATTAAATATTTTATTTCACCCCTCAATTTTTTCCCCTTTTTATTAAATGTCCTCCAAAATTTACTTTTCAATCTCATCAATAGGCTTTTCGGGATAAACCTAGTTAACCATATTGGTGGCAAAAGGCGATGCGCTCGCCCCCAGCGTCTCCGCCGACCCGACCCCAGGCCAACACGAAAGAAGTAAATCACGGGAGATTACTAGCTATTATGATAGAGATCAAAGAAAGATAATATATTTTTGTCACATAAGATTTGAATCCTAGATCTTTGATATGCACAAGTTAATATTAATAGTTGTTCTCTAGTTGTCCTTATATAGCTAAATAGTCAATTATATAATTTAGTTAACACCATTAACGTAATTAGGTTTGATTGAGAGACAATTAATATGTTGTCTATCGAAATATTGTTATCTTTTTTGTTTAGTAAACAAGCAACATAACATGGGATATGAGTAGAACAATTCCAAAATATCTTGGCATGTTTAACATTGTCCCACCAAACTCCAGGGGTGTTGATAATTTAGACCTTGTTACAACATGTTTTAGTTCAGGAAAGTATTAGCCCCATTGCCTATGACAATTGGATTGCTACACAATATTAAGAACTGCCATTAGATAAGATGTTGAGGAATCAAGGTGAGGAGCATACTGGCCCTACTTGGTTATTTTGTAATTATCATTTCCATGCTAACATGTTAGATCTGTTGTTTCCCCTCTACATTGGTGTTGAAATCCATTTTCCTAGACTGAATATATAAATTCTAGGTATTTACTCTTATTAGATCTTCCTTGTTTTTTCTTTTATTAACTCTTCTTCAACAGATCTTTGGTTGTTACCGATTTGTATTACAAACTTTCCTCTATATCTCTATGTATTACTTTTACTACGTACCCTCAGGCTCACAAGGCATTTTTCTTCCTTTTCCGTGTCAATTGATTTGTTGCAGTCAGTGTTAATGC
>JBBPFP011304057.1:0-10064 GCA_037974795.1 Kaempferia galanga
AAGATTTTCATATATATATATATATATATATATATATATTTAATTTTTTTCATTGACTAATGATGATGGATCAAGTCCTATAAAATTTTTCTATTGACTATTAAAATGAATTATAAAATACACATACAAACTTATCTTAATAGTCATTAATATTTTTAAATTATTATCCCACTAAAAAAATTCTTACAATGCAACATAATTAAGATTTCATCCTTAATATCCGATTAGTCCTGCTGCCCCGTAACTCAGGGCAATTTTAATTTTTAATTTTTGATTAGCGGTGTCTGATCAAGTAGTTGAAAAGTGGGTGTTGGCAATAATTGTAACTTAATATGGACTCCACCGACCCCTGACAGTCCCAGACCAGCGAAATGTTATTTCTTTGTTTTTCCCGCCCAAAGGTTGTTTATTTCATTTTATTCCTAAATTTTAGAAAATTTAAGCATAAGAAAATTTTGCTCTGTTTACTTGAAGCTTCAAGCGGACCATGAAGGATGAAACAAATCGAGGTATGGGAAGAAAATTGAAAGGAAAATACAATTTTTTTTTCTACTTCTTATTTTGATTGAGAAAGATGGATATGTGTGGTATAATTTTCTAAATAAAAAAGGATATATATATATATATATATATATATATGATGTAATTTTATGAGTTAAAAAGGATTATTGTGTAATTTTATAAATAAAAGAGATACATATATTATTTTTTCTCCATCTGATATTTTCTGTCTAATTTTGAAATAATTAATTTTAGCTTTAAAATTATCTATTCATGTAAAATTTTAATGAAATAAACTATGAAAATTTTTTCGCTATAATAATCGTAAACTGCCCTCCGAGACCAAATGATAAAGTTTCAGCTATTAAAAAAACATAATTCAGATGCGTCGAAATTTAGATGTGAAACATGCTTTTGCTTAGTTGGCATCCAGATATTTAATGACGGATGACTTCAGCTCAATCTAACGAGGGACCCAAGCGGGTACCAGCCGTGACTTTTAGACAATCCTTTTAAAAAAATTTTATTAATGAATATAATTCACAATTAGAATTCAAGACTTTTCTAAAAATTTTTTTTTCTCGAACCGCCCCCTTTGTCGTTCTATAGAATTCGCCTTGCTCCTCCTAAAATAGTTATTTCTATGAACCAACAACATCAACAATCTCTCCCATGATATTTTGCAATGGAATTTAGAATTGAATCCTAATATTAATAAATAATTTACAATTTATGCTGAGAGTTAATCAATCAGTCATCACATCTCTAACCACAACTATGATGCATCATAATGCTCTTTATCATTCTAAATATCAAACACAGAGACTTGCAGAACTAGCCACATTGATCGATCCCTTGTAATCAAAGTAAAGGTGTGTTTTGAGCGAAGATAAGTTTTAGGCAGCACTTCGACAAAAGTGAAATCTATAAGAAAAGGAGGCAGCAAAATTTGTTTTGTGCAGGCAAAATACAGGTGACAGAATTATCGGTATCGGAAGCGATGCCAGTTTCATACCTGATGACTACATCCAGAGAAATCAAAACTACCAGCTTTTGCAAAACGGTTATCGAACATCTTTCAGATCTGTAAACTTACAACATCCAACTGTAGTTTCATCCGGGATTGTTCACTGTCAGTAAAGCGAGTGGTGCCATCATGCGCACGGGCAAAGCCTCTTGGTTTGCTGGTGTGAGCCATCACATGAAACTAAAGACTCTGTTTGAGTGTACAAGCATGCTCCTGGGTTCTGCAAGAACAATTCATTCCTTGGTCATTCGGCTTGAGCCTTCATGGTACACAAACCTTGTCCGATACGATACGCACGAAAACAAATACAAATTCAAGAAAAAATTATCGAAGACAAATAAGGGAAACATGTAAAATTGATCAAAAGGCATACTACATGAAATCAGCAACAAACATCTCATGTTTATACTAGCTCTTCATTCAAATGCAAACAGATCATTAGGTGAATTTTCCCATAAGAAAACTTATTTTCGATAACTTCAGTTAAGAAAATCTAGTATGAACAACACATCATTCAAGGCGAAAATAAATTATGCTATACCATGTTCTTGGGTGCATCTTCAACAACTTCTGCAGGTTGATCTGACCCAATGCTTGCGAAACATCCACCCTTACAGTTCATATATTTCTGCAAACTGGTTCGAATTGAATAAAATACTGTTAGTATCTTACTGAGAAATAACTATTTGATAGTGATTGTTTAACTAATCAAAAAAGAACTGTGACAATGCACGGTAATATACATCCTAGGGAGAATCCTGAACCTTGACTACGCCAAGAGATGCAACATTTGACATGCTATCGAACACATCTAGTGACAATCTAAATCTAATGCATCATTTGAAATCTGATAATGAGAAAGGCCTAAAAGCATTCACAAATTGGCGGTATTGGTAAAGACAGCTATAGGCCGAATATATGGTTACGTTGCTTTTTATTGACTCCTATGTTCCTACATGATTCAGTGACTTTTGACATCATTAATACAATCGAAAACAGAGATTTGAATAGAAGATGTACAAGCATATAATCAAGTTTCTCGAAAGAAAAGACTTACAAATCACATCTATTTAGCAGCAAAAGTCTGTTTGGAACACATGTTTTCCCTCTTGAGCTGCAAACTGCATTACAAGATTCTCCGAGCCTATTTCCAAATAAGATTTATGCATAACAAGTGTCATGCTGAATGACAAGCATACACAGAAATCAAAGTACAATTACCTTCCGACAACAATGTCGATACCAGATAATCTTGCTTCAGAATTTGTCTCTGTGTTCCCTGATTTAAAATTGCTTGTAAATCAATAAGTGAAAGCAATGATATCGTCGAAGCAAAAATGTTTTCTTTGTCACAATTTGATGCAATAGACAGACGTGAATCAGGATAAAGGTTTACTAGTACCTGTAGAATTTGATTGTAGTGAAAAACAGTGGTGGAACTCACTTGCATACGCATTCTCATGAACCTAGATAGAAAGCCCACTGAATAAATACCGTAAACCAAAGGCAGGATCATTAATTAATGTTCATCACTGAGTCACAGCCATCGGGTTGTTCATATGCATGAGAACAATTCTACACAATCTATAAATCTACTTCATGTCATGCTTGTGCTAGTCACAACACCAGCATGGATAGATATCTATAGCAGATATTTGATATGATAACTTTCCAATTGAAAGCCAACCAGGAGTCTAGAAGACCAAGATGTTTGTGCCCAAGATAAATATCTTTCCTTCAAGTTTTTTTAGACAACAAAGATTTTGTTAAAGCACAAAAAACTTACCTGATGAACATGTTTTATGGGAATAAGCTTTTGTAAATTCTTCTTTTAAGTTTCATTTTTCATAGAGAATGCCATAGTCACCAATGAAATTGGTATAGATATAGAAGAAGAAAAGGCTGGTGTGACAGAGCCTTACCACACTTGCAGAGTTATGACGGCATCTTCCAGCACAGAAATCAAACACACTAGAATAAGTTCCTAAAAGAGAGGAAGAACAAGAGAATGAACAAACAAGAAGAAATCTCTTCTCAACAAACCTACACATGTAGCTTTACCTGCTGTGATTGGTTTAGCAATTTTCACCTTCAAAGCCATATCTTTTTCAGTCTGTAGAGAAAATGGAATGAATCGAACTTTCAAATTTTTTAAACAAGGTCAGAAAACATTCGAAAGGGAGGAAGAACCCTTGATGGATCTAAGCAGCATGATACACAGTACTCATATGAATTGCAACAATGTGAAACAAGGTTGCAGCCCCTGCAAATTGCAGTGTTGAGTTCAGAATGTGATTTATTTTGAGGGCAGTTGATCATAGCATTATGAATACAGTTCAAAGAGAAAACTCACTGACAAGAAAATCGGTCCCCTTTAGAGGGACAGCACCGAGTCCATGAATTAACGGAAAGGGCAGTACATACATATCCTGCACAATTTCCAAAGTTTAATTACTGAAGAAAAATCAATATCTCATTGAATCAACAATGTTGAGTATGAAACACTTAAAAGAATGACAGACAGATGAAAAAGCATGAGGGCCTTGTACTAACATACCATAGGCATGCAGCAACTCTAAGAAACCAGAATTTAAAAAATAGAGAAAGAAAATGAAAAAACTAAATCATACCATTATCATCTGATAATAAGTAACGCCCCTGGACAGTATTCTTGCAAACAGGATTCTCCACAAGACCGATATGCTTCCTAGGATGAGTTTCAAACAAAATCAGCATCTGGATTTCACTCTTATTCCACTACAGCTACTGGAATTTTACAATAATCAAAAGTGTGATGGAATATTCTAGTTGAAAGTATTTTGAATTACAATTCATACTTCCTAGAACACAAAATTTAAACACTTTTGGCCAACACTTTCCAACTTACCACGACTGTTTATCTTAAGCATAACCAGATTTCAGCTAGGTTAATTTTCTTTACACAAATCTAAAGAAGTTGAATGGAACTCCAGATAGAGGGAAGGATAATGGAATATCATAGACCAGACAAGCCAATAATGAAATGGTAGTTGTTAGAAGAAAGTGTTACTTTAAAATGAATTATATTACACATTATCTCCGTTGTTGGAAAGAGTCCACATGGTTCATTCTTGACATAATAAAAAAAAAGAACATTCTGCAGCCAGACTTGAAATCTCTTTGACAGAAGCACCATGACTTTTCCACCAAAATAAGAGCATTTTTGATGAAGCATTTAAGTTGGTCATTTTCATTAGTTCAATTTACATCGTGTATCGGCATTTCTACATAGAAGACAAATATGCACCATTTAGAAAGGAACTTTAGATTGCTGAATAAGAATAACTGAAGGAAGGGGAAATTCTGCAACTAGCATTCTGTGAAGAAATTCTCCATAACTGCAATAGAACAGTTTCAATAGAGATTCAACAGGAGAGAATAACATACTTTATTTATTTATTACTCAGATAGCACTGGAATAAGAACCCAGTTTGCTAGTATTTAATATACGGCGGTTAAAAACAATTTAGAGGCAGTGAATCTGCTATAGTGTAATGACTTGATCCAACAAATGTTCTAGAATAAGAAAAGAAAAACAGCAACTGTAAATTAGCCAAGTAGGTCTCGAGCAGTTCTACGACAACTGTATAATAGCATATTATTATGCATGAAAAAAAGACATTTTAACCCAAGAAACCTGAAAAAAAAGGGACCTAAAGCGAAGTAAAATCTATACTGGGTACCAAAATTGCCTATTCTAGAAGCATAAATATAGGTACGCAAGCTTTCCCATTCCTTCAAGCTCGTGTAACATGCCCAAAATTATGTTCGCATCAAGAAAACAAAGGCACGGAGTAACAATTCTCTTCACCAACACTTTCGGACTCATCTATATCAACTTAATCTTCCATCTCCCCGAGTAACGCTTTAGCTCCGCCACTTATTATTCTACAAGAATCTCGCATGCCCCTCCTTTCAAAAACAAAACAAAGATTCTCGCCTGCCCTAGGTCTCCGAAATTACTAAAAATCGATTAAAAACCGCAAAAAAACAATCAATTTTTATGACAACCACAGAATACTAAGAGTCTTCAGGTCAATTGGATCAATTAGATGAATAGTTACCGAATCGCGCGGATTGAAGAAGGGAAGCTGAAGACTAGGAGGATCCATAGGCTCCAGTAGAGCGCATGAGGAGCAAGATCGCAGCGGCGATTCCCCATCTTGCCGGGACCCCGAGATGTGTAGTCGTAGATTTCGAGCGGAGAAGTAGCTTCGGTCCGCCGAGGTAAATTGGGCCGGGCCGAAGCCCAAGGTAAGCCGGTCGCTGCACCATCTTTATTATGTTTTGGACTGAATTTTGGGCGGGACAGAAGTTACCGGGATCAAATTGAAATTGACCTAATTAAAAAAATAATAATAAAATGTCCTGCACGGGGAGGTCACGTGCAAAACTGAGTGTTTAACATGCAAACGGTCATTCGTCCCTTTTTTTTCGACCGTTGGGCTTACTCTCGCTCTCCGTCTTCAAAGCGAAAGCGGAATTAGGGTTTTCGCCATCGGCTCTCGTATTGCGGCGAATTTTCTGGCAGGTAATCTCTGAGTATCCTGTCCCCTTTGGCGTGGATTTGTTCTTTGGGCGTGTAACCGATCATTGTGTCATGTGGAGATTCGTGGAGTATCTTGTTCCTTTGTGATTTCGATCTTTTCGATGGCGTTCTTTTATCCGAGACCTTCTTGATGATACACTTGTTTCGAAATTTTGTTCTTTTTTTTTTTCGAACACCTTCGCGTGGTTTATACTAATTACCGATGGGTTTGGATCATCGTGTAGCTTTGAGGAACGGTCTGAAAGATTAGTGTCAAATTGGTTTCCGTATCTTGATGCGAAAATCTTCTAAAGAAATTATGTTTCCCTCACTGTTCTGGTGGAAAATCTGCTAATGGAGTTCTATTTGATCTCTCTTCATATCGTCTCATTTGAATTTTATACTTCCGATTTCATGTTTACAGTAACCTAATTTTCTCTCTTGATTTTGCAACTAAAACTTGTTTTCTAACCTATTTATGCCCATAAGGGTAGTTGTCAGTGTTTATAGTAGATAAAATTTATGAGTTCTTTTGGGAAAATTTTCTTGTGTTTGTTTGGTTAGAGAAACTGGTTTCTGTGCCCGGTAGCTTATTCTAAGTACAATTCTTTTGTTTAATTAAAGTGCCAACGGAATTATTTTCATCAAAATTTTACTTGTTCGAATTTGCCAATACAGAAATATTGATTTTGAACAATGGCTCATCGACCACCTGTCGTCATTCAACACGAGAATATTCACGGCCGTATAGGTAAAGCTTGAATATCTATTTAAAAGGTTTTGATCTGTGGAAACCACTATGTCTAACACGAGATGCATCTTGCAGAGCAGGATGTTCCGCGTCAAAAGCCTACTAAGGCTGGTCAGCAAGGCAGAAAGGCACTGGGTGATCTTTCGAACACTGGTAAACCTCCAGTTTCTGGTCCATGGAAGGCCTCATCTCTGAAGGACAAATCTGCGTCATCTCTGAAGGACAAGTCTTCAGTACTCGGTCGTCAGCCCATCAAATATACTGCCAAGAGTCCTTTCCTTACCAATGAGGAAACCAGAAAATGCCATCAGTGGGCTAAAGAAGGGATCGAGCAGATGCACTTCTCAGGAAACGATATGCAAAAGCTACAAAAAGATACTGAAGATGAGCGTAAATCCTCTATGCATAAACCTTTTTGTTCCTAGAATTTCCAATAATTGTTCAGGTGCTAATTCTAGTTATTGGCAATTATGTCTCCGATAACCTTTCAACAGGTGTTAAAAAGAAGGTTCACAAGGTTATGACTACCTTACATGAATGGTTAAATGATTCCTACGATCTTGGTGTGCGGGTGAAGAAGGTATGTGGCTTGGGGTTGTTACTGAACAGTTCGTCAATCAACATCTAGTCAGTGCCTTTATTATAGTTATATTACCAATATAGTCTAGATAATAGATGATGACTCCTTAAGGCCAAGAAATTTAGTGTAGTTTTACAAGCATTAAAAGATTGAATTTTCTAAAATGAAGTTCAAATGTACTGATCCTTTCTTCAACTTTATTTTCTTGCTATCATATTGGTTATGTCTTTGTGCTTTTCAAGAAATGATGAGTCTTCTGTTTTTAGGATAATGACTCATATACACCTTTTGATGTTGGCCATAGCCACCAGAACATAAGCTTGTTTAGATCTAGTATGACTTGAAAAAATGGTGTCAGGGATTATTATTTGACATCTGACGGTGCGGATGGATCAATCAATCACTTAAAGAAGCAAACAACAAATGTTTGTTTGTAACAAAAATTCTGCTACACTATTTAATGAAGCTGCGAATTGGACTTGTTGAATGCACAACATAGTTGGAGTATATGCCATCTCTCTCTTTAACTGTCTAGTGTACTGCCTACGTCTTTATCCCAGTTAAAGTTGTCTCTTCATTTCACATAAATGATCAAGAAATGCACGTTTAAAACGTAAATAGGAACCCGAACCACCAACTAGTTCTTTTTTAATCCTTTAATACTGCAATCAGGCTTCCTCCAAATAAATTTACATCATTGCATTATTCTTAACTGAGATTGGGATGTTGTTCGACATATTACAGTTGTTTATGTGCTTTTGGGCAGGAAGTCCCTCTGTACAATGATGCAGGGAAGATGGAATTGGAGCCAGAGGTGCTTCCTTCTACCATCAAATCTGCATCAAGTGTTAATTCCAAAGGTACTTTCTTAGAGTGAAATATGTTTTGTCCTTTGGATCATATTTTTCACATGATTTCCCACACCAAAACACTTTTGTTTTCAGGTTGCGAAGAAATTGATGGTCTACTTGGCTCTGATTCTGAGAATGATCAACTCCCATTCTTTGGGAATTCGTCTGCACTTGAGCTTGAGCTAAGTGAAGATTAACTAAACTCGCTGGTTGGGAAAGTTCCTCTTGCACTGAACAATGCATTATATTGCTTGCAGATTAAAAGAATTCTCCATGATTATTGTTTCTTAGATTTTATAATATCCGACTAAAAGCTTGTTCAAAAGTAGGGTGTGGTGTTTGTATTCTTGTGCATAACTTGTCGTGCCATGTTGAAGATCATGCATCATTCGATGCCTCCTAACAGAAGTAAATTTCCCTAATTACATTCACCTCAGCATTTTATGCAATGTTCATAGTTTTTTTTCCCAATTAGAAGAACTTGGTGGATTCTTTCACAAAAAAAATTATTTCTTTTTGTTAAACTAACTTTGATGCTTGATTTATCAACAAAGGTTGAAATTTTATCTTAGGAAGAATGAAGGATCTATTGGTCTATTGTACTTTGTCTTACTCTGTATGATAAGAGGTTATCTGACTCGAACTCGCGACCATAAGGTCATAAGGTAATAATTTTACCGTTGAGTCAAGACTCTCTTTCTATCTTAGGAAGATACTAAATCAAAATAAATAGTAAACTCACTTTAGCTTATACCTAATCTTCAACGTTATAAAATAACTTAGAAAGATAACACATAAGGATAAATGATGATATCGAATGAGAACCAACTAATTACAACTAACAATCAAACATGAATTTCTTCAATTTTGTTTTCTTTCTATCATATTTGTTGCGTCTTTGTGCTTCTACCATTTGATGTTGGGCATAGCCTGCAAAGCATAAGGTTGTTTAGATCTAGTATGACTTGTAAAAATGGTGTCAGGAATAATTAGTATTTGACATCTGATGATGCGGATGGATCAATCATTCACCTACAGGAGCAAACAACAAATGTTTGTTTGCAACAAAAATTCTTCTACCATATTTAATGGTGACGTGAATTGGCCTCGTTGAATGCACAACATAGTGACATCTATCTCTATATCGAGTAAACAATATATCTAGTGTATTGCTCGTAGTGTGTAGAATCGCGATTCTAAGCAGGTCAATTTGGGGTAAGGACCTAATTGATAGGATTGGATCGGTCAGGATCATACATTGATTCCGTTATTCGAATATGAATGCTGGAAACAATCTTTCAAAGACCTATTGATTCAATAAAATATTAGGAAATAGATATCCAAAACTCGTAATTTTGGGGGAAAGGAACAAAAGAAATATTCGTGAAGATCAAAATTGTCGAATATCAACTAAACTTTTAAATAGTCTCAAAACTCTATCGATGCAAAATATGAAAATAATCCTAATACAATGACAAAAATTGTTCGGAGCCTCCAAAAAAAGCTTTTAACTATGTTTTTTAGGCTTGAGACGGAGCGGTTACACCGTAATAAATGTAGATCTCTAAGTGAACTTCGATTTGTTATATTGTACGCTCCATGGTCAATCTGAGTCAAAGTTATAGTCTCGAATCGTAGGATCATAGAATCGTACCGATCCCATTGATCTTGTACTATCCCAGTGCTCATGTACGATCCTACTCCGATTCCACTACAAAACTCTATCCCAAATGGATTTTGTACTTCCGGATTGTAGGATAGTATGCTACTGCCTGCATATTTATCCT
>JBBPFP011304488.1:0-10062 GCA_037974795.1 Kaempferia galanga
CTCCGACGCTCTTCCCATCGATTCAAAAGTAAGTCTCGCAATTTTTCATCGCCCTCCTTCCCTTCTTTGCTTGAGTGCCCGCTATCAACTGTTCTTGCATCTTTTACTTTGCTCTCCTCTTTAAAATGTTGATTTAATTTTTTTAGGTTGGTTTTGTAATAATACAAAAAAAAACTATATATATATATATAAAACTAGTTATACCCTAAGTTTTACTTCGCTTCGCATCTTCGCCCCGACGCCTCCCTCGCGATCGCGCCGACGCCGCGTCTGCGTCGCCTCCGGCAACCAAACCAAAACCCGGATCTCTGCTCCGACTATCCTTCCTCGCTTCTCTTCTTACCTCAAATCGAAGGGGGGTGCCATTGTGCCGTGCGACGCCATGCAGAGAGATACTGTCAAACCTCGTCGACCCTGCCGATCCCTTCTTCTCGGCCGTGGAAATCCACAACAGCATCAACGCACTTGAAGGATCGGCATAATAGATGGTCTAGCCGACGATCGCCACGGTCCAACAGTCCGACATACCTTCCCGATAGCGATTTTCCGCTACCACTGGTCTAATCCGAGGTAAGCGCGGTTCAAACTTTAGATTTAGGGTTGAGAGAGAAATTTTGGATCTCAAATCAGGTTATCTCTTGAAACAGTAGTGGAAATTCCTGTTGTTGAGCTTGATCGACGTTTGCACAGGGACGAGCTCTCCTCCGACACTTGTTCCGGCGAAGTAGAGCTGCTGCCTTCCACCGTGTGCAAGGGAAACGACTTCCCTTACTTGTAATGCAGCTAGAATTAAGGTAATACCGTGTGCAAGGTAATACTTGTTTCTTCACATCTCTTTTTGATGTTTTTGAGATTTTGTTTGTCTTTGTCTCATTATTCTGTAAATGATATTTGTTTGAACTCATCTAATTACCTTTTGGTGCAGTTCCTGATGTTTTATGCCTGTTCATTGGATCCTGACACATGTGGTTTGAAATTTGCTATAATGCTTACAGATATTTTTATTTCGAAGGATGAGGATCTGGATTCCAGGTATTTTTGACATTTTAAACTGGAAATATCATTGATTACTGTACTAACTACTAAGCGATAATTAATGTGCATGTATTATTATTTTACAAGCCGGGACTTCATTGAAATTTTGGCTTGAACACATAATTATTATTGAGCGGTATACTCCATGTGCTATTGTGTTAATTGCAAAATTAGATCATGGTCATGTTGGCATTTTACTTGAGCAATTAATATTGTTTTTATTATTATCAGATCTTATGAAATAATTAAATTTACTTATTCAATAAAGTTATTTGCGTATATATCTTGATGAATGCATGTCACTTTATTATTCTTCTGTATGCAGAATGAAGGCTGTTGCATATCTTGCAAGTTATTTGTCCCGGGCTAAGTTTATTCCTCCTTCCCTTGTTGCAAGCATACTTAAGAGGTTCATTTAGTTTTCTTTTTTTTCCTCCTGTGTAGCGTTTTGTATCTGTTTTACTTATTGGAATTATGAATCGTGGTTCAGATTGGTAGATTGGTGTTTTGAGTATTGTCAATTGCAAGATAGTTGGGTAAACAAAATCAGTCCTCATGCTGACCGAGTATTTTATTCTGGATGTCAGGTACATCTTAATCTCTTTGATGGCTTCATATGCTCATTTTCTTTGCGGAAATTTTCTTCCCATTCGGTTAATGGAAAAGCTAGAGGGAAGAAAAAGATTAGGGAAATCTTTCCTCAATTTTTTTTATTGCTTTAGGTGAAAAATTCACATTTGCATGAATGGAGCTTAAATCTGTGCCATAATTTTTTTAATTTTAATTTTAATTTTAAATTTTTTTATTTTCTAACAAAAAAATATTCCAATATTCCATTTTTTTGTGATTTTTCTCTTTTTTTTTTTCCTTAGTTGTTTCATAACAAGGAGAGCCTAAATTAGATGGAATTGACCTGTTTAATTTTGAGTAATACGAGCTAATTTTTTCAGTTTAGTTAGATCCTTATTATGTTTGACGGTTTTTCCCCCAATTACAAATAATTTACAACTGACATATATTTGATCATTATAGTATTTTTGTTCCATTGAAGATGCAAATAGGTTGGCAGAAAATAATTTAATTTTTCTTTTTTTTTCTTTTTGATGTTCATGGAGTTTTATTTTATTTTATTTCTTTTATAGGCTGTGATGTACATCCTTTGCTTTCGAATGCGCTCCATCTGCGATGTCCCTCAACTGAAGCAGCTGCTTTTCCACCTGCCTATGGATTCAATTTTGCATCATCCTGTCTTGGATCCTCTTAAGGCATGTAAAAATTTCGTAACTTTTTCACTATAAGCTAAGTAGATAAGCTGAAAATCATGTAAAAGTAGAGAACAGAAGAATGAAGAGAGTTGAGGAAGAGAGAATCATATGCTAACAACAAAAAACTGACTTAAATAAGTGAGAAATGAGAAATTGTTATCCGGCTGATGTTCCTGATATTCGTTCTTCACTAGATGCGGGTTTCTGAAACATTATGAATTAGTTCGGATTGGCTTGATATCAATTGCTTGTACTTTATGCAGGTGTGTTTTCCTTTGATCGTTCAGGAGTTCCTGAGGCAGGCACAGACTGCCCGGCTGTTTAAGAAACCCATGCCTTATTCCTACGACAACTCGTTCGAATCTGCATTCTCAAAGGCTTTTGGAGGAATTCAGCGCTTGGACATGTTCTTCCCATTCGATCCATATCTTCTAAAAGAATCTGACAGGTTGTTCCTCATTCCTCATGACATATGATCTCCTTCAATCAAGGACTTCTTCTCCGAAAACCAGGCTAAGAGCAGTATTTGGATTCAGAAGCAAGTCATTGTTTTTTCTGTTTTTGCAGATTCATGCGACCCAATTTTGAGTTCTGGGACATGGTGAAGACAACCTACAGTGACTACGACAGCGAAGGAATGGACAGTGAGGGAGAGGACGAACTCAAGGACCTTGGTCCTTCCAATTTCCCTAAGGATGATGACGACGAAGATGATCTCGACCTAAAAATTGACAAGATGTCAATTACCCCGGACCCCGGCTTCCTTCACCAAATAGCCACCAACTTCGATCAGTCTTCACAGATGCCGGCGAGAATAAGACCATCTCAGAGTCCTCCATCTCCTCATCATGGGTTTTTATATACAAAGAAGAAAGGTTAGACGATCAAAAGATTTAGGAATCAGCTTGACCAAAATTTAATGTCTCGTAGCTCAAGCTTATTGTTTTAATCTTAGTTTTGTTTTGGTGATTGCTAAAGAGCTTGTTGTCTGGGTTTGAGCTTAGGGAGGTCCATGTAGAGTGGAACTATTACTAAATTTTGTCCCTTTTTAGTGAAATTAATATTGACAATTTTGTCATTGAATTTTTCTTCGGCAACTGAATCACGGGATCAAAATTCAGTGTTACTCGGAATATATTTAAGTTTTAAAATTTTAAATATACGTAGCGCTTTTATGTTATATTGATTTAAATTTTTATTTAGATTTGAGAGTGTAGATATATTAAAAATTTTTAACTCGTAGGAGATTGATAAAAAATTGTTACAAGCTCAAGTTTAGGATAATGATACTTACTAACTAGTACTACCAATGAGTTTCTAGAATTCTCTTGATTAACAAAAATAAACTTAAAAATATTTAAATAGTATATGTTGTAGAATTTGGAATTATTTTAAATTAAAATTAATATACTATTGAAAGCCTTTTTAATATATCTATACTCTCGCATCTTAATTTGACAATATAAATTAAGAATAGTAAATTTCGAATTGATTAAGAAAAATTTAAATGTTGAAAAAGCGGAGTATAACGGAAAAGTGCCGCATGGTTTTGGAATTTTAAAACTCGGGCACTTAAAAATGGATAATACTAAATTTTGCCCAGGCGCAAAATGGTTTTTTTCCTTTTGTGCACTATAGAATGTTTAATTTTTTTTTTTAAAGGAAACAAAATAATTATATATAAATGACAAATCATTTTATTCATGTTACATAAAATGATATGTTGGCCTTTTCAAATTTAGATATCTAATTGTAAGATTAGATAATGATTCAATGTAACAGACATAAAATAGTAATTTATAAAGCTGGATACTGATTAAAAAAATAATTTACATGCTACTTGAGATTTTAATTCTCTAAATGCTTATTGTTTTAAAATAGTAATAAGAAATTAATTTGGACAATATGAACCTTAATTAATACATATTATAATTTAAAAAAAAATCATCTATTAACATTTTAAAAGTAAATCTTTAGTATATATTATACTTCTTTAATATCTCAGGCACGAAATCGTATTTTTAAGTTTTCAACATTTTGATGATCAAGGACTATTAAAACATTTCTTCTTTAGATTTTGAAATATTTCTCTTTTTTACTTGATATTAGATATGTATGATATCAATAATATTTAAAATTTGTTAAATAATAATAATAGCAATTCCATTATTTAATTTCTACCGATGGCATTTATGTAAGTTGGTAAATGTAAAAGGACAAGTATCCAATTTTTCATTTACTATTTTCTTTTAAATATTTGATTTTTAATTGATCGGTGGTAATGAGGTGGAGTTAATGTTGCATTAATTGAGTTATAAATAGACATTACTATTTCAATTAAATTATTTTATTAAAAAATAAATAAATGTAAGATTAATTAAACTCTATTTAAAAATTCAATAAAACCGGTTCACTTAATGATGACATCTCCGCCCAGCAAAATTAAAGTTGAACCGGGTTTGATTACGATCCCCAAAAACGCCGCAAAAGAAGAGCCACTTTGTCCCTCGTTTCATGGATTATTTATATTTTCACCCTCACATTTTTATGCTTTTATCATTTCACATTCCATTCTACCTTCTATTCAAAAAACAACCCCAAAGTTCATATTGTTATTCCTATTGATCCGAAATTAGGAGAATTAATAAATCTTTGAAATTAAGAAAGGAAAAATGAAATATGAAATTGCAGGGCTCAAAATGAAATTAAACTCTTTTATAAGCCTTTCCATCGTCTACGGCTTCGCGCTTTGCTTATCCCAAAAAGGGTTGTTGGGGGGTTGTTTTTTTTCGACCAATCGAGAGCTCAAAAGCCTCGAAGAGCATCGTCCTCCTCCCCCACCAGCCACGAACTCCATGCCTCACCGCGCACTCCTTCTCTTCTCCTTCTTCTCCTCCTCCATGGCGGTTGCTTTTACCGACATCAGTAGCGGAAGATACGGCGACCAAGGCGGGTGGAGATTGGCCACGGCGACCAACACCAGAGGCACATCGACATCCTCCGGTAATACCGCCGTCGACCAAGTCAGATCCCTAATTAGTTTCGAACTGACCCCAAAACCCTAATAAAGGTCTCGCCTTTGTGCGCAGAGCGAGGAGGCGGTGCTTGTGGATTTGGGGATCTCGGCGACTGGGGCTACGGGACGCGGGGCGCCGCCGCCGCGGTGAGCAGCGCGCTGTTCGAGAGAGGGATCGCCTGCGGCGGGTGCTTCGAGTTACGGTGCGTGAACCACATCCTCTGGTGCCTCAACGGGAGTCCCTCGGTCGTCGTCACCGTCATGGACTTCTGCGCCCCCAACTTCGGGCTCCCCGGCGACGACGGCGGCTGGTGTAACTCCCCCCAGGAGCACTTCGAAATGGCGGAGGCCGCCTTTCTACAGATTGCGAGGAGGAATTCCGATGTGATACCAGTTCAGTACAGAAGGTTAGAATTCTCAACTCCCTCATTGAATTTCTCCTATAACTGTAGATCAACAACGTCAATGAATCATCTGAAATCACGAGAGTTTGATGACCTCAATGGCCACCAATTTCACAACACAATTTATTTCATCCTTTAAATCTTAACTTACATTCACTGGCTCGGGTCCATTGAATTAAATTGGTCACACCAGTCAATCGAGTCCATTAGCCTAGTCGAGCAAGCTGACTGAACCAAGGGGACTTGTTGCGCCGAGCATCTTCGACTAGTCGAGCACACTAATTGGTTGACTAGACTAAACATGCCGGTTAGATTAAGTGGCTGGGTGAATTCGGTGGACCAGGAGGATCGAGTTACTGCACTTGTTGAAACACTTCACTTTCATAATTGTTCAAGCTGGACTTGCCAAGGACAGCATGACGGTGGCTTCTCACTGCATTCTCACAGTGGAGAAATTATACTAAATGCGTTCGGTTAACCGACACAATTGTCGTCGGAACCATGGCCATGCTGCAGGGTGCGATGCGAGAGAACTGGAAGGATGAGGTTTACAATGGCAGGGAAGGCCTACTTCTTCCAAGTCCTCATCACCAATGTGGGCTCAGATGGTATGATTGCAGCAGTTAAGGTGAAAGGTTCGAGAACTGGATGGATACCCATGGGAAGAAACTGGGGGCAGAACTGGCAGTGCGATGCCGACCTACGAGGCCAGCCATTGTCTTTTGAGGTGACTAGTAGAGGTGGAGGAACGGTAACCTCGTACAATGTAGCTCCGTCGAGCTGGCAATTCGGGCAGACGTTCCAAGGGAAGCAGTTTCAGGAACAGTGAAACAAGAGCATGAGTCTGAGAACAGCAAGCACTTTTCTGGTGTTCGAATACTTGCGGAATCTGAAAATTGTTCGCGATATGAGAGGAACAAGTGAAGATAGAATTGTAACGTATCCTCAAAGAGTGCTTTTGTACCATTTTACTTCCCCTCTTTGTTGTGTTCTTATGTATGAAATTCTAACAGATTTACAACGTTTGAAGGATTCAATCACAGCAGAGTTTGCTCTGGAATATATGGAGTGGTAAAACAGTGAAGAATTATATTGGCCAAAAATTAAAAAGACATTCTTTTTTGTTAGAATTATCAAAGGATGCTCAGGCACATTTGATTTTTCAAAATTGTCTTTACTTTTAGCGGCATTATTGTAGCAGTTAAAATTCCATAGTTATCATTTAATTATCGCAGCTACAATCTCATATCAACTACACAAATATGCACACTCTACTCCATTTAAAGAAAAATATCTATTATGCACACTCTACTCTATTTAAAGAAAAATATCCATTAATGTGCTTTAGTTAGGTATCAACTTGCAAATACTCGACTGACAATTTACTGGACTCTAGCATGGGCACTTCATAGTGAGTGGGAGTGAGATGGAACGGTATTTTGATAAAAAATAAAAAATAAAAAATAAAAAGAAATGTTCCTTTCACTATTAGATGACCCTTTTATTTGTTTGAAAATAATACAACACATTAATTTTACATTTAAATAAATATTTAAAGCGCACCTTCCTCCCTATTTCCTGAAATTGTTATTTTATTATTAGGAAACAAAATCGCAGGCATCTAAACACGTTCTGACAAAATTAATTGGAATATATAAATAAAAGCAATTTTATTGGTAGAAGGCGAAATTTCTACCCTCTTTCCAGCCGCCCCTTTTCTTTATTCCTTCTTTCTTGTTGCCCAAGTTAGCTGCCGGCCAGTATATACGTGTGGCTTCGATGCCTGGCTCGAACCTTGTAGCCACCCACTTCGATCTCCGCTATGGCACTTGCAGGCGCAGTGGAACCTCCCCTCTCGCCTTCCGCCGGCCTGGACCTGGACTACCTTGACTGTCTCCTCCAGGGCTTCTACCGCGACGACCTCTTTCACCGGCCGGACCCTGCCACAACCGCCGAGGGGGAGAAGTACGTTGATTCGCCTTCACGCGAATCCATCGCCTCTTCTGATCCAGTCTATTGCCATCTGGAGGTGGAGGAAGACGATGCTTCCGTCGAGGGCTTCTATGTGGATGATTTCCTCTCTGATTTGTTCGATTTAGGGTCTCGTGAGGCTGAGACTACCGATCCGGCGGCAGCAATCGACGGTGAGGGAAAGGATGGCGATAAGGAGGAAGAGGATGAGGAACCGGCCAGCAAGAAGCTGAAAAGGTATTGATTCATCTGTTATGGGAGAAAATTGTGCTAAAAAAAATCTGATATTTAGGGTTTTGTAAGTCACTCGTAACCGTGTACGAACTCTGGTTCGTGTTAAAATATTTATCTTGATTATGTATCTTTTTTTTTATCTGGGTAATCAGTGATTCTGCCATGAAATCGCGGGTGGTCAAGGTGATCTACCTGAAGGATAAAAAAGACCTAGATACTTCCGCAGCGAAGCAGGAGTCTGCAGTGCTCTTTGAGGGTAAGATACGGGGCCGAATCGCTACTTCTGCCCAATGTTTTTTTTTAATATCCTAAACGATTTTTTGTTCGCAATTTTGAAATTTGTTTCTTGCTTCTCGCTTCATCAGAATCCCTGCCGCTGGGTTCCCTGCTTTGGCTCGTCTGTATCATTTGCTCGATCCTTCTTCCAGTTCTGGGCGACCAGAACCTGAAGAATACAAAGGGTCAGGGAAGAGGCAACTGCCATGAAATTGTGATGAACGGAGGAATAAAAAATACGATTTTGAAGATGATGTTGGGATTTGGGTCGGGTAATTTTGGGCGGAGGTGCAGAGGTACGAGGAGTAGGATTAAAAGGTTCGATATTCCGCATGTCGTTGAGGTGCTCTAATCTCGGTGGTATGTGCTATGTTTAATCCATAGTTTCTTTGTCTTTATTAGTTTTAATCTCTATTGGCCTTCGAATGGACATATCTTTTATTTTATAAATAATTATGACTGAGAATATAAATTTAAATCTGTAAAAAGATAATTTTATATTGTATTTAATAAAAAAATGTAAAAATAATCATGCCCAATGTGTTCAAAGATAAATTGGAGAAAACTTAAATTTGAAGTGTGTTTTTTCATGAAAATAAGAGGGTGTTTCCTTAATGAGTTTAAAGATAAAAAAAATTAGAGATGTCATTGTAATTTTGTTTTGTGCAATTTAAAAAATAAAAAAGGAAATCATATGATTGTAGCTGTGTTATTCAGATCTTAAAAAAGAAAATAATATGAACTAATTGAATGTCATAACTAGTGTATTATTACATTTCCTTGTTACAATACTCGGACACTTTTTATAATATTGTAATTTTTGTAACAAAGCATGTGGGCAGATCTAGGAATTAAAGGTCGGATGGACTTAATCTGATAAAAATAATATACCTTATTTGTTAATAGGATAAATAATTTTTGCGAAATTATTTATTTTGTATCAGAATACACCAGTATATCTAGTTGTAAGATATTAGTTTTAGATATGAACGTATTTGAATACCTATGTCTGATTTCATCTCACGTTAATATGATATTCATAAATTTATTTATTTTTACTTAGTAATAATGAATCGACTATAAAGATAAAATAAAAAGAGGACAAAAGTATTATCCCCTTTTTAATAATATTGGTTACTAATGGTAAGAATTGCTCTGGTTGGAAAGTAAGAAAAATAGAATTGTTATTGTTCGGTTAAAAAAGAACAAAAGGAAAGGAAAGAGAAAAAGGGTTCTTACGATTGAGAAGACGAAGAAGACAAGGTTGGAGAAGGAGAATGAATAGAGAAAAATAATTCAGCTGTGTATGCGAGAAGGAGAAGAAGAAGCCCAAGAAGGTTTGTGCGTGAGACGGTGAGAACGAGGATGCGTTGTGAACTTGGAAGAGAATAGGTTTCATGAAAAATTTTCTAATTTGTTTTAAAATCAATCTTAATTTTGACCAATATAGTCCATCTCCATGTCTACTTTGTTCTATCTGGAGGATTTTCATTTTGTGGTTTGCTCTTGGTTTATCTATTTATTTTGCTTAAAAAAAAATTATATATACTCTATCTTATCTGCACAGAGGGGTTGGGCAGTGTGCATATCTTTATACAAAACATTTTAGTTTGCACACCTTTATATGTGTGTGCGTGAGTGACCGTTGACGTGGTCATCTGACGCAACTTTCAATTAAATTTTTTAATTTGGGCGATCGTAAAGCTGTTTTTGTAAAAATAATTCTACGGTAGAGTTCATTTGAAAAAAAAAGCATGCGCAGCGTTGTTTTTTTCTGCACAGATCTATTTTTGAAAAAAAATTAGTGTAGTTGTTTTTTTTTAAAAATAGTTCTACGATACGAAAACAGTTCTATCATAAA
>JBBPFP011304599.1:0-10061 GCA_037974795.1 Kaempferia galanga
AGATATTTTTTCCTTCAATAAAAGTGTTAATGCAGAAATTTTTATATTTGTTGGTGTATGTTGTTTTATAAAAACTCAAAATGATATATTTCAGTTTTAATTTTATATTGCCCTCCTCACGATCAGGCCCGGACATGTAGTGTAACAAGTGAAGCAAGTGCCTCAGCTAAAAAAAATTTTGAGCACCAAAATCTTAAAAGTAGGTGAAGGGGTAGATGTTGGCGTTGAGGTAAAAGATGCGCTGCAGAAATTTGAGGCTCAACGAGGTGAGAAAAGCATTGTTGTGCGAGAAGATATCAACGGAGCCAGTCACCCATTGCAGCACTTGGTGTAGCCGTCGGTGAGGTCGATCGACACTATTCCTCAGAAAGTGTCGCGCTTCATGTTGCAGTAATCGACCACCAACCACAATTATGCATTCTATAGTCCGCTACCACATCTTTTGTGATGAATCTGTAGATCCACCCAATCCTTGACCCTGCGCCTTTTGATTTATCCTCGTACCTTCATACAAGTTGTTCTATTGAAATGTTCAGTAGAAAGTGGAAGATAAAATTGCATCGATAACTGTACTAACTAGCAGGTGATGATGGAGACAGCCTCCACAATGGTGGTTACGTCGAGGGTTAGGTGTGGCTCCAGGAAGGCACTGAGCAGGGGTGACTGTTTTTGATACCTAGGTGGTTGACCAAGGGGTGGCTTTGAAACTCGGCTACATTTTGGAGTTGCCAAATTTAATCGGCATGATGAAATCCATGTGCATGTCCATGAGGCCATCAACTATGCCTCATCATCCAAGCTCCCCGACTTGAGCAGCAGCATCATTGGATGCTTATTCTGGCCGTAGAGTCTCATGCACTCATTGGCGCGAGGGAGGTTAAATCCATAATGTGTGTAGCGGTGGAAGAAGCAGCCGGTGCCAACATACACGGGGCCTTGGAGACCATCTAGGGTGCGTATGTTTCCGTCAAAGAAGACGGTGTTGTGGCTGACGTATCGATTGGAGGGATCGATGCCCTCAAAACACTGTGAGAACTGGATGTAAAAGACGCGATCACTGTCCTAGTTCATCACGTAACACATGCCCTTTCTGATGACAAACAAGTTACAGATAGGCCCTCCTCCCATGTTTAATTTTAAGGGTACGATATTTTGTGTTTACATCAGGCCGCAAAATCTCAGGTCCAAACACTGTCCACGGTCGATCCTAAAATCACATTTTTTTCTTGTTATTATAACACATATTGTCGAAAAATAGTTACGAATAATCTCTGCTTGCTCACGTGTCATCCCCATCAGTAGCCGTCGCCAATGGATCTCGTAGCTCACGAATCTCAAAGCGTACCCCCTCGCTGTCACCAGCGGACCCCGCATGAACGGAAGCACTTTTCTTCTCCGATTTGGTGTTCTTTTTGTGATCGTTCAGAAGAACCCTAGCAATTGGGGAGGAGAGGCGGTTGGAGGAGAGGAATCTGATCAAGAGCACGTGATCATTTGGCCGAGATGCTGTTCCAAGTGGGAGGCCAGGGCACGCGGCCGACCTTCTTCGAGATGGCGGCGGCGCAGCAGCTTCCAGTCAGCCTCCGTGCTGCGCTCACTTACTCCCTCGGGGTACCACGCTTCTCTTTAGAGACTCCCCTTTCCTTCGCTGCCGTTGCGGCCTAAGCTTTCCCCTTATGTTCCAAAAGGCTTCTTTGCTTTTCTTAACTGCTGTTTTGTGTTGCTTTATGTTGAATTTTCTTGGCCATGAATCACTGGGATTGTGGTATTAATGGAAAGATCACATTTTCCCTTGCCAGCATCAGTCTAAGGGTGTATGGTTGAATGCATCAGATAAAGCGAAAACTTTTCCTTGGAAATGGGTTCTTTGCTTGATTACTTTTGAGTTTAGATTTAGTATTTGCCAGTTATTTCGATGGCAGGTTTCACTATTGTGACGCCCTAGTTTAATCCCGAGTTGTGGACTAATAACAAAGAAGCTTTATTTAGATGGGCGAACTATTATTAGTGTGGTCTTAAACATTTTGGATTAGTAGTTGATTCTAATAAGTAGATGCATCAGCTCTCTCTCTAAATGGGTTATGACAATTGGTATCTGAGTGGATCTAATCCTAGGCAATGTAACACCTCTCATCCTAGGCAAAGTTGGAAGGGCTGTTTGCATGATGGTGTAATATGACATCCTAATGTAACCCATTGCTAACCTGGTGAGCTGTGGGTTAACAAAGAAGTTTTTATAAGCTTAGATGAATGAACTATTTGGGCTTAACCATTTTGGATTAGTGGTTGGGCCTTACAAGTATATGTGTTAGTCTCTCATTTAAGTGGGTCCTGACAACTATAATCATAAATGGGGGAGATTTATTTCCCAGTTATGTCATCTGGTTGAGTACATATGTGACCTTTAACGGGGACTTCAGTCCTGTATGAATAAGTGCCTTGACTTGTCTGGAGAAGGAAACGGATCATGATGTCAGTGGGATTCAGATGGTAGAAGCTGTATATTTTTTTGATCCATTCTGGCTTTGAGTTTGTTTCTATTAGTTAGCTTCTTATTAACTTCATATATTCCAATTAGTAGAGTTTGCTCACTTCTCACTGCTTGATTTGCTCAACAAATTATCATTTTATTTTTTTGTTTTTTATATTAGTACGACAAACCTAGTGGGATGAGACTTGGTTGTTGTTTAGTACCACAACGTAGACTAATTGCAGTTGGTGTTGTTCTTATGTTTTATCTCATGCCTATATTTCTCGACCTTTGCTATTGAGGCGTTTACAAGAAATCTCTTTGTTGGACTAATGTTTGCTAATCTAATCTATTCTCTGCATTTGTTGTACTTAACGAGTTAAGTTTGTTAGTACAGATAGGTGTTTAATTGTGTTCCTTGTGCAGGTGTTCGCTTTAAGAAGACCATTTCTTCACAAGGTGCTAGATTATGATGATGAATTCTTTGCCTTGTTGATGTTGGTACTTGAGGCTCATAGTTTACGAACAACAGGTTCTACATTTATTTTTTCACCACTGCATAGTTATTATTTATATATTTTTTAAATTTTTGTTTCACGTATTGAATTGATAAATCTGTGCCTCTATGTATTAAATTGCTTCTTACTTTTTTTTTGGATAAATCTAGCAATGCTAGGGTCTATTATAGAAATGATTCCATTGTGCTGGCAGTCACTGCTTAAGTTTTTGACAGAACACTGCCAAAATACTAGAAATATATTTAAGCTGTAGGCATAAATATTTAAATGCTAGATAAATATATTACACATTATTATCTTTAACTATAAATCTATTTATCTGTTCTATTAGATTCGTAAATTATCCGTCATTGAGATCCACATATTTGTGAATTTGTTCTTTTACTTTATTAATAGGTAATTAATTGAGTAAATTGGATTTACTGGATTTAAGCTTCAGTAGTGTTGCCATATAGGTCACTCATCAGAGATATGTGAAAGAAAGAAGATGGCGTTAATTCCATGTAACTTAAATAATGCAAGGAGAATGATTAGTGACATCGACTTCTCGGCCATAGCATCTTACCTAGAATTCGTTTAGTGATATTCAACATACTATACCTTTAGTTTATTACTTGTAGATGTAGATGAAATGTATGAGATCATAAGATGCATATGCAATCTTTTTTTCTCATTTCTCAATGGCAAATTTCATTGCACACTACTCCATTGTTTCTGCTTTTCCTTTTAACTTTAAGATTCCAGTTTCCTGATGCATCTATTCATTGGTAAAAGTTGTATTGAACTAATCCTTTTATCACCCATGTAATAAGTAGTCTCAATGTCCATAGTCATTGTGTATTTATGGTACAGTACTGTTTAATCGAGGTTTGAAGAAATAACATTTTGTGAGTTACTACTTTTATCTATTTACCATGACATTGCTGTTTTTCTACATATTTCTCTCCAGAGGCTTCTTTTTCAGAATCTTTGTATGGTCTAAGAAGGAGATCTGTGAAGATAAGATCCAATAAGAACACTTTAAACAAGGAGTCAAGTGATAAGCTTCCTCGTTCTGGATTAGAGAAGCGCCAAAAACTTCTATCTGTTGCAATTCTGGTCTGCTAGTGTTCATTGATAAATTGGTTTTGATTTATTTTGTTCGTTCAATAAATTGAGGAGATGCTAGTTCATGGATCAATGAGTTGGTTATAAACTCAGCTATTCTTGTACACTTTTTGAAGTTTAGATTGTTATTATATTTGATAATGCGAGTAATCTCTCTGGCATAACCGAAAACTTATAAAGCTTTCATTTTTATCTCTTAATTTTCTGCTTCCATCTTTGAAATGTATCATCATTTGTTTTCTCAATTTGTATGTAGCTGTAGACTTACAAATGTAAAACAAAAAACTATTTACCAATGATAATCTTGTATTAGGAAACTGATTATATGAACCTTGCTCTTAGTTACTAGTTCCTTTGTTGTTTTCTTTACGATTAATCTTGCCAGGAACCATTAGTCTTCTTGGTAGAGTTCCATATAAGAACCTCCTCCTGGATCCAAACTTATTGAATGTTTCTTTGTTAGAACTTCTTCTATACAAGTGTAGTTGTATTTAGATGGGCCTTTTAAATAGTTATTAAGTGTTTGTGATGCTAACGTTAGTTGGATTGAAGGTGCTCTAAGCATTGTGAAAATAACAAAATCATAACTGTCATTATTTCCTTTCTTTGGTCTAGGTCATTTTGCCATATCTCAAATCAAAGCTGCAGGCCATTTACAATAAAGAGAGGGAAGCAAGGCTTCAAGCTAGTCTTTGGGGCAGTGATAATGCAAGATTGGATGATGTAGGTTTTCTTTTAGATCAAGGAGAGATTTCTCATGGAAGGATCCAGCTGCCAAGTGAAGCAGGGTCAATTATGCTGGATATGAAAAAGAAAATTAAGGCCATTATAGCTGCTTGCTATCCATGGATTCATGCTACAAATGAAGGTATTTTCTTTATGACAGAAGTGAGCCTTCTTTGCCTACAAGGTGTTCAATATGCCAGGAGTCATTTCATGAGTTGCTCCTTGTTTGTAGTGCATATGATATGTTAGATTATTTCTTTCAGCACACTGGAAGAATGACTTGCAAATGGTCTTGTGGCACATGATCGTACTCTTCATTTTTTGTGTGTGTTCCCATCTATCATGTACTTTCAGACTAGTGCCTCAGTATCATACCCGTTGTCAACAGATATCCTTGACTGACTTTCTATTTGCTGATTGTTTCTTCTTTTTTTTTTTTGAAAGATTGTTTATACTGTCAATCAAAATATATGCAGATTATCAATTAGTTTGGAATATGTATATATATTAATAATATGCAACGATTGCATAGAGTTCAAATAGAGAGAGGTTCTATATAGTCAGTTCCAAATTGTTGGGGCTTACACAATTTGATGATATGATGAAGAAGAAGATACAACAAATCCTTGGGAATGACTTCTTACTTGTTTTGAAATAATATGTATGAGTAATCATTGCAACTTGCAAGATCTTATAAATCCTCACTTTAAATTATAAAGCTATTTTGGTTGCAAGATTCTGATACTAGAATTTGGAGATTTTCAACCTTTATATATTATGTGTCGATGTTGAATTTTGAACAACATAGTGACAAGGAGTTAATAATAGCTCAATGTTGTATCTTGTAATAGAAATTTTTCCCCACAAGTTCTTTTACTACTTTGGATAACATGTGCTGGTAGATGGAGTGGGGAATTTAAGGACTCCCTTTTCGCTTAGTGGGGTATTAGGTTATGAGCAGTTAGGAATATGTTATGTTATGATTACAAAACCCAGTTGTGGTTGGCAAGCAAGGTAAGTTATGTTTGCCTTTTGAGATATACATGGTTTTAGTTTCTACCACTGTTGGGTACTTTGCCATCCCAGGGAAGGAACTAAAGCAAGATTATCTCTTTCTTTTCTTGTCAAGTTCTAATTTATATTTTCTACTTTTATATCTTTTGGCATGCATGCTCAGTTGCTTTCAGGTGCTAGTTCCCTCTCTGTTGAATTGGCTTTCTGATTGTTAACTTTTATGTTTTTCTACCAGTAACCCATGTTATGAAATTCTAAAATTACAATTTTGGGAGTTAATTTGTTATAAGCTGACAGAATAGATAATTAAAGACTCACATTTTACTGCACTGTTGGGTTTATGAATAGTCAATATATTAGGTTATAGTTGTGAAAATCTTTCCTTTTTTTTCTGCTTAAACCAAGGTGGCATATGTGTATCTTGTCAAATGTACATTATTTTTCTTTGTATTCCCACTGGCTACTTTTTCATTCAAGGGAAAGAGCTATCAAGACAAGATTCTCTTTCTTTTCTTGTTGAATTCTGATGTTTATTCAACTATTTTTACATGCATACCATTTGTTCTTTGTTATTTTCAGGTGCTCGTTTCTTTTGCTCTGTTGAATTGGCTATCTGATAGCTAAGTTTTATCTAACATCATGTTATTGCCAATGTTTCAGAAAGCGCTAGGCGCTAGTCAGGCGGCTAGCGCCTAGGCGCCGCCTAAGCACTCTAGTACTTTTAATTTCAGCATTAATAATATTGGTATTATTTATAATTATAAATTATTTTTAAGCAATTTTTGGTGTTTCAATGCTAATATTTATGTTTTTTTAGCTTTTTTTGGGTTGGAAGACAAAAAGAAGTTCAAATCCACTTGAAAAGTTCCCTCGAAGACATTAATTTCATTATAAAAATTGTTTAGGCTTATTGAAATTAAAAACGAAAGAACGTTATTCTAAATTTCTAGCAAAACATCTAATCACAATAAGTAACTAACAAGTTAAACATATAGTGAAATCAATGTTGCATAAAGCCCTAGGCACCAGTTGGATTTTCGGTTCAGCTGGGGGCCACCTAGCGCCTAGGTTGAAATTTGCAACCATGGTTATTGCATTATAGAATTAAGTATTTAAGGATACCTCATTGAATGTGAAATAGACCTGGAGTTGATGTCCTCTTTGCTCATGAATGAAGTCATTTTTTCCCCCCATAAACTAAACTGGTTTTTTTAGGATTCCCTTGATAGGAGAATCAGGCATTAATTACTTTTTTACTCTTGTCAGGTCTCTCTTTTGCTTATCAACTTTTGTATCTTCTGGATGCTACTGGGTACTACAGTCCAGGATTACATGCTCTTGGTGTTCATGTATGCCGTGCCACAGGCCAAGAACTGGTATATTAGGTGGCATTATGATTATTAATTTTAAATTTATTAATCAACTCTAAACTCTGCTTCAAATGGTATTGTTTCTAATCATTTTTTTCCTAATTCAATGTCTGTCTAGATGGATTCATCTTCTAGAATATCACAAATCAGAAGTCGTGAGCGAGAGAGACTTCGTGGTCCTCCATGGTTGAAGGCGGTTCAGAGAGTGATGCTAACTTGCATCTACACTACACTGGATTATGCTCAGACTGGACTAATAGCTGCTGTATTCTTCTTTAAAGTGTGTAAACCACTACCTGCTATGTGCTTTTTATTCCTCAGCATAGGTTTAGGCTAAGGTTGCATCAATGTTATTGCTTATTGCTATCATTTAAACATGTTGCCAATGTTTTTTTTTTATAATACTTTTTCAGGATACCCTTTTTTTCTTCAATAATTCTATGCTAATGAAAGCATGGCGATCCATGTCTTGCTTTCAAATTACATATCACCTCATTTTCCATTGGTTGTAGATGATGGAATGGTGGTACCAATCTGCAGAAGAAAGAATGTCAGCTCCGACAATTTACCCGCCACCCCCACCTCCACCTCCTCCAAAGGTTTGTTTGTTTTATCTTACATGTTGAGTTTTTCTTTAGAATCCACAAGAATTCAAGAATTTTCCAACCAAATGTTAAAAAAATTTGCTTGATCAGGTTGAGTTTTTCTTTTTCATTTTCCTTTTCCTTTCTTCCTTTGTATCTACCTGTATTATATCTTTGATGTTGAACTCAGTCTGTGAGCACGTTATTTATGCCCCATTGCTTATGTCAACTTTTATAGTGGGATGCAATAAGTTGGTTGTTGATGGTTTGATGTTCCATCAATTTGTTAATACTGAAGAGAATGATGTTTTGCAATATGCAGTTCAGTTTTATATGATCTTGAAGAGAATAATTTATATTGAAAATTGAAGGATTGATCAGACAACCTTCTCGTTCCTTTTTGAGCGTTTATGATTACTGAACTACAGGTTGCTAAAGGTGGGATTTCACTGCCACAAGACAGGTCGCTGTGCCCTCTATGCTCCCAGAAACGAGCAAATCCATCGGTCATCGCAGTTTCTGGTTTTGTCTTCTGCTATTCTTGCATATTCAAATATGTTTCTCAGGTGAGACCTGCAGCTATTAGCACTTGCATCCTGCAGTATGGAATTGTCTTACCCCAAACTCCCTCTTGTGAAGACGTATTCACATTCTTCTTTTGAATGATGATCTCTTCCTTGTAACAGTACAAGAGATGCCCGATCACGTTGATGCCAGCCTCAGTCGAACACATTCGGAGGCTCTTCCATGATTTGTGATCAAGACAACGCATGCCAAGAGCAATTCACACGAAAAACCAAAAGCAGCGTGACTTGGTAACAGCCTAACTTATTCTGAAGTCATGCAAATTACTCCATTGATCCGACCTTCCAGAATTAATCTTTCAGCCATGATTTGGTCTTCCGTATCTACTCAGTGGCCTTTTTAATATTCAAATGACCAAATTTATCGCCTGCATGGGTTGAAGTGATTCACATTGATCTGCAGTATCGACAGAGCAGCATGGACTGTAAATTCCCAAGAACAGTGAAAAAAAATTGTGTAATTTATTTGAATTCTTTTTGCACAAGGATTTTCTGTAAAGTATTGATCTAACATCTTCACTAGATGAGAAGGTTTGGTATCAGCCAAAAATAAACTGTCTGCTCTTTTTAAACTTCAGCTTCATTTATAGTTTGATAGTTTAATTGATGGCGAGGTAAAGATTCATGCAAATGGTCTCAGATACAGAAAAATCAAAATGAGAACATGTAGCTTCTGTTCTGTTTATAGTATTCAAGTTTGGATAGATATATTGTGGTTAATTTAACTTTTGTTCCAGGAAATGTGGAATAATGATTTACCATTTGTAGCGAAATTCACATTTCAAAGGTAAAATATAATTTGTTAAGTTTTAGGGTTAAAAAAGTTAAAATGGCAAAGTGAATTTTTTCGGGAAAAAAGTTCGGAAGGTTTGGTGGGATTGGACCGACCAGACTGGGCCGGGCTTATTCTCACCGTATATAATGGATGGCGAACCAGATCTCGAACCCTCTCTCGGTGCCTCTTTTCTCCCGATTGGTGGCTGAGGAAGATGGCTGAGACGGCGGCGGTGAGTACTGGGGCGGAGGGTGGAG
The DNA here is from genome assembly GCA_037974795.1 of Kaempferia galanga. Lineage (NCBI taxonomy): Eukaryota > Viridiplantae > Streptophyta > Magnoliopsida > Zingiberales > Zingiberaceae > Kaempferia > Kaempferia galanga. The sequence goes on from JBBPFP011304599.1 coordinate 9,406, forward strand.
ACGCCGTGCCCCATCCGTTGCAGAGGAAGTGGACGTTCTGGTTCGATAACCTGTCCAGGTCCAAGCAAGGCGCCGCCTGGGGTGCCTCCCTTCGCCAGGTCTATACCTTCGACACCGTCGAGGAGTTCTGGTGGTGCGCGCTCTGTCTCTCTCTCACTCTTGGCGCGCACGCGCTTACTCTATTATCTTGACCACCGATCTATAAAATTGGACTTGTGTTCGATGGTGATTCGTGATTTGAATTTGCGATCCTCTGCAACTGATTCGTTGATTATTTTTTGTTAGAATTTGGCTAATATTTGTGTTTACTAAGCCCTTAATCGATTGAACCCTACTGCGAACCACAACTCCTAATCGATTAGGCATTCAACCTAATCGATTCGAGCATGCCCTAATCGATCAGGAAGATCTGTTCCATCAAGAAAACAATCCTAATTGATTGATCAATTGATTAGGCTCGGCATAATCGATTGATCGGCTCTTTTTGTGTTCTCATAAGAATCTCCTAATCGATTATCCCTAACTGATTAGCATAGAGCCAATTGATTGTCCTAATCGATTGTCTAACCCTAACTTGCTTGATCCCAGTCTAGGGTTCTCTTTGCCCAGCATCCTGTTAATTGTGATCTGTTGGTTCTTTCTCACCGAGTGTTCGG
>JBBPFP011304708.1:0-10061 GCA_037974795.1 Kaempferia galanga
TGCTTAATTAACCACTAGTGTTTAAGAAATTAATCCTAACAAGCATCTATATAAATCTAAACATGAGTGTTTAGAGGTTTAAACCCCCTACTAAATGCCCCAAAACTGTTGAATCGAGCCTCCGCAGACGCAATCTCTAAACTAAATTTCTGAGGCTGAACCTTTGCTAGCGCAATGATGCGTCCACCGCCCTCGAGTTTTAGATAGGGCCTCGTTGACAACAAGTTTAATAATTTCGAAGAAAACCAAACAATCCACGCTCCTGTCTTATCACCAAAACTTTCTGTCAACGATAACACGTATGACACTTTCGGACTCTTGTACTTTTGCAGATCAAATGCTTGGCCAAGGCCAGTGGGTTTCAGTCTGGCTTCATCGAAGCGTTGCTGAGGATAATATGCCTCCTTATCAGGGTTCCTATCATCCTCCTCATCCTCATTGAAAGCCACTCCACTAGCTTTCAACAAGGATAGACAGTCCGACCACGTAGGCTGTTTTCTATATTATCTGCTTATTCTTTCGTCATGGGACTCTTTAAGTGGCAAGAAAACTTGATGTGATATTGCATACAACTTGAAGAGATTGCTTGCTACCTCAGATCTCTATCTATTAAATTACAAGTAACGCTATTTAATTTCACCAGATATCTTGATTTAGTTTTCTGTGTGCGGTTTATGCGGGCCGTTGCTTAGTCAACCATCCTAACAGTACACTCAAATCTTTATTATTAGAATTTGAAAACTTAAAAGTCCATTTCTGCTGAAAAGTTTCAGCATTGAGATTACACTATATTTACAACCTCACTTATTCTCCTATCATTGCCACAGTTCGCCGTTGCAGTGGCCCGGCTTCATACCGAAGTGATACAAAGTGGCCGGCCATCTTCTCTTGCTGCTGTTGATCACATGATGTTGCACGAGTTTGGATTGTCCTGCGCACTGGGCACATAGTAATACTGTGCAGTTGTGTAAGGATTGTAGTTCACGGGAGGATAGTAGTGAAATTTGTATGGATACACAAACTCTTGTGCCATTTGTGACTCGAGGGGCTCCTTCTTGGGCACCTCCTTGGTCTCCTCTTTCTTGGCCTCCTCTTTGATCTCTTCCTTTTTGGACTCCTCCTTGGCTTCCTCTTTCTTCTCTTCCTTTGCTTCTTCCTTCTTTGGCTCGTCCTTCTTCTCCTCCTTGGCAGGTCCAATTGAGACTATGTTTGTGTGCCAAAATTTTCTCAGTTTTGTGACGACGCTCACGGGGTCAACCGATCCGATCACTGTCATTGTTTTCGCATTCATATCGATTCCGATTGAATCAATCCCTGTGTAGAAAAATGCGATATAGTTTGTAGAAATTGATCAAACACAACATGGTTGGAAAGAGGGAGGTGAGGTACCTTGAAGGATGGAGACAGCCTTCATGGCCTTCTGCTTGTCCTTGACATCATTTAGCTCCAATTTAAGTACAATTTTCTGCAAAAGAGGCTCAGATCATTAGAACATGGAAGAAAATTTGCCATTTTTGAGATGCAGACACAATATCATCAAGCACAAATCTCTATAAGAGATTGAATTCATTCAGAAAAAAAGAAGATAAACTGACCTTCATCCCTTGCACGACAGGAGAAAAGAGTCTCAATGAATAAGCAGAAGGTGGAATGGAATGGAAAGGAATGAATGAAACATTTTATAGGTGTGGCTGTCCTAAAGTGGTTGGTGTTTTGTCACTTTGGGAATCATGATGCCCACAGATAAGAAAACACTTATTTGTGCATTGAGATAGATTTTGTCCAACGTACAGATCAGATGCATCTTTTTCGTCTACATATGTACTTTATTTTTTTATATATATATTTATCTAGCTCTCTTGCTGGTGATACACTAAAAAATAATTCAATCTTCTGCTGGAATCTTTCAACTTTGTGGATGTGAAAGAAATACTTTTGATAAACTCAATTGGCAAAGTGAACTTTCTGTCTCATAAAAATTAATCAATGACATATACTTCCATCTCTGCACCTTGCACTACAAGGCATCATTAACAACAATAATAATAACAAATACTGCCGTGGGGATAAGTTCTCTCGGATATATAGCTCCTGAATCATGTCTTTGATCCAATCTCCTAACAATACAAGAATTCAAAAGCTCATGCAGATTTCACTACAAGATAAGAAATGTTGACATAAGGCCCATAAATTCACTGAAACGAGTGTTGTTACCATTGCAGTAAGCTCAAATTGTGCTGGAAGAGAATTTAAGAAACAAGGCGTAATGAACCAAGAAACACTAGCTCCCGTTTAACCAACTCTTTGACTCTCGGGCTATCTTCTGATAGCAATCTTAAGTTGGTAAAGCAGGAGGGCTTAATTTGGTTATCATCGACTCATGAGTTTATTAGAACAAAATAGAGAGAACTCTTTTGTTTTATGTCTTGCCATACGGAATATAACCAAACATGTAGTTCATGGACACCATAAGACACAAGCTCCAGAGATCTGATACAGGACAGAGGACTGGGAACATGATGCCTCAGTGGCATAGTTAGAAGAAGTCCTAGCAACACCTCTCTTTAAGAAGCCAGTACTGAACCAAAAGTACATTAAAATCAAGCTCCGTATTTAGGTGCTTTCCAAAGCTTAAATGCCACCTCATACAGAAACCGATCGGCAACTATTGCGAGATTACCTCCTCGCTGCACCACAAGAATGAAAGCCAATGTCAAGTTGCAGATCAGTTAAGAGGATAGATATTAAATAGTCAATCAAAGGATACAGTGTTATTCAGTAAGTTGATGTGTTTGCATAAAGATGAAATATTCAACAAACTAAAATTGTCCAAAGAGGCCGTTCAGAATGAAGAATTGTCTAATAAGCACAAAGAAATCCATTTTAGTTAATTACTTGAAATTAATCCTGCATTCATGTTTGAAACTAATAATTGCAGACAAGTGTCTAATCGGCATCCTTCTTTCTAAATATCAAACAGACGTTCCTCCTTTTTTAAAAAAATAAATTATTTTAAGCAACATTAAATTATTCTTTTAAAAATTATTTTAATTTTCAGCAGAAGATCAAAATGAATTTCAAATCTATCAAAAGTTTGCATATCATTGGCATTTGTCCTACACAAAATCACTGAAAAGGTTTGTTTCTCCATCAGCAAGAATCAAGAAATTCAATAGTTTCTCTTTAAAATCATCAAAGTTTAATCTAAACTCCCAAATAAAATCAAATATCAGGTTTTTACCTCCCAGAACATTCAGCAATTTATATTAAATATTTTGATTTAAGCTATTTGTGTTTGCTCAAAATAAGAAAACAAAGTAAAAAAGGTAGCCTTTTGTATAAAAAAAAAAAAAATAGAGACACCCATTAATAACTTAAGAAAAGACAAAAAAACATCCAAGATATTAATCTAGGAAATATTGCAAAAATAATAACTTATTTGAATACAAGTGGGCCGAAGATTTTTTTCACTTAAGAGTGTACAAGTCATTTAGTATATTCCAAAACAAAAAAAAACATAAAAGATTATAGTTACTATGCTATTTTTTTTAATTATTACCTAAAACTATTTCTAAGAATCTTCTTTAAATTCTAAAACTAAAAAATAATAGGCAGACATATAAGAAAACATTGTTTTCAATAGAATCAACTTAGTCCTAGATAATATCAATTGTGAGTATCAACAAATAAACAAATTGCAATGAACTCAAATTAGCTGGATATAAAACATTGTTCTTTAGCAAAGCATTTTTTTACCTCCCTGAAATCATCAAAACAGAATCTCATGGCCATATCCCGTCGAGTTACACCCTCCTGCCACTGAGCAATCAACATTGGATGGTGATGCCTGCAATCAACTGATAGGTGATAAACAACTTCCTAACCATATTTAAGTAAAGGTCACAAAAATAACTTAAACCTGATGTCAGGCAATATGTTTCCGCCTTTCATGGTGTAGCTTTGGCGAGGACGAAGTAACAATAGATCAGAATTTGTTTCTGCAAATGAGTTCAGATTGAAGGAGCAACTCTGGTCTCCACCAGAAACAACACCATAGCTTAACACAACAGAAAAGTGTAGACGAGAAGCCACCAATGATCCAGGATGAGCAACATTCACTACTCCACCTACTAATTTGTTGAGAAAATTAATATCGGTGCTGATGATCTTCCCATTTTTCTCATCATTTAATTTATGATCTGGTGTGATGTGCAAAAACACCAAATCAAAATCATAATCGTCAAGAACTTCTCCATCTAAAAATCCTAGAAGCTTCAGCAATTCCAACACGATAGCATTGTTATCAAAATTTCCATTGGGATCAACACTAGAATGAATCCTCTTGATCAAGTCAGAAAATTGCAAAACACTAAATCCAAGATTTGATGCAAAAGATTGGACAATGGGGCAATTAGTAAACATAGCAGCTCTGAGACCCATAAACCTGAATAATCATAAAGACAAGTCTATTTTCACATTAAAGAATTATTATAAGTGTAAGTAGTAAGAAACTTTAAACTGACACACCAAAAACACCTTAAAATAATGTGTTCTTCTCTACATATTTATGTGAATGACAATTGTTGCAATATTCTAATGTACCCATCACAAGTTGTATTGGGGTATGGTAATAATTGTGTCAGCAGAAAAAAAAGGCTGAACCTTTGTGAGATTGTTGGAACTGACAAATCTTTGTTATCCCTGTTGATATTTAGTTCTGTATGATATCCCTCCTGAAAAGACAAAATAAAACAAGTAAAAGGTCTATATAAAGGTATTTTGTGTTATATTTTCCTTTTTTTCATTTGTTCAGGTCTCTAAGTTAGGCCTTGTTTTATGTGAACATGAATACATAGACAGCCACCTGTATTTCAATTAATTGAAGATAAAATGTTGTCTACTTATGCACAACAAAAATCATCAATAAAGTCTCACCATTGCCACATTAAAGTCATATGCATCCAATAACTGTGCTATCTCTCTAATTCTTCTATCATTTTCTGTTTCTGAGAATCATATACAATAGAAGTGAAGTTAACGAAAAAAAAAAAAATCAAGATCCAAAGGAAAAACAAAAAAAAAACCAATTTAACCAGAAATGGGAATGGTCCAATTTGACGGTATACTTTTTAAAGCGAGACATTTTGTAAAAAAAAAAAAAGATAACATCATAGACATAGGTGTCTCGATACTCTAGTATTCTGTAAAGATGACAAAATATAACTCAGCACAACCAAAAACCAGAAGTACCAGTTGCATTATGGCTAGCTGCTAATCTCTAGCGTATTGCATGCCCGAACCTTAATGCCAATGAAAGAATCAATTTTCTAAGAGAAACAAGGGTCAGATTTTAGATCATACATATAGTCTATGTTTTGAGACTGAGTACACAACACGGAGATATGGATCTAGGTGTCCAACATCTCATTTCCTAAAAGTTCAAAAGTCATTAACCATGCAATTAGAGCTAGAAATATTAAACAAGATCAAATTAAACTGATACAACACAACCCGAATATATAAATGAGTGACAGAAATTGACCCATTTATATAGAAAATTTATTTTTGAAACATTAAAAAATTTTATGTCATATAACTTAATTCTCTAAGTTTATTCAACTTATATAGAATTATTTTTTTTAAAAAAAAAATCTAACTATTTTTATTTTATCTCATATAAATTTTATTGACCTGAATGACAAACATAGATACAAATTGTCACCCTTGTATGCAATGTCTAACTCTATGTGTTAGTGCTGAAGCGTCGAGTGTGAAACACATAAGAGAGGTAGATGAAAGGTTTCAGTAAGAAAGCATATGATTGTCATGGAGTGTAGATATTGTAATACTTTGCTAACCTATGTTGTAGCTCTAAATCTGAATGACATCCTTCTACACGGTATTAGTAGAATTTTATTAGCCCCTTGGATGTAAACAATGCAACACAATAAGAAAAAGGTTGCATTTCATATCATTTATTGACTTAGGGGAATCAATAAACAGATGAGACAGGACTAAAGGGCAATCCCATTTGGTTATGAACTCACTTAACAGATGAAACAAGACGAATGGAAAATGCCATTCCTTTTATTTTTGAACTCACTTACCAACTAAACTAGTATCGGCGACAAACAACATTTTACTAAACAAATTCCAACTTCCAGATAAGCACAGAAAATCAAGCATTTGAAAGTAGGCTTAACCTTGTCATGAAACATCCACCTCAAAGCCCTAGAATCAGAACCAAACTAAAGATGTGAGAATTAGATAAGCATCACTTGCACAAGTAAACATTATAATATATTTTTTCAAGCAATTTCATAATCAATATATAACACTAGAAAAAAATGATACAAACAAAACCATCCGTGAAATTCTTTCTTGTTTGTGTAAACAAAGAACCTTTATTTCGGTATACACACACACACACACATAACCGTCAGCTATCAGAACTGGTGCCAGTAGTGCACCATTAACTATCCAAGTTAGGCAATGAAGCTTAGACTAAAGATAATGTGCTGCTCCATATGCACCAAAACGTGGGGACTCACTTAACTTTCCTTCAAAGAAAAAAAGGTTATATGGAGATTAGAATACATTTTCATCCTAACAATGTGTAACTAAGAACTATCTTTATGCATTTCAGGCGAGCATCTCCTTTGTTCTAAAAAATCCAACTGCCAGACGAGATTGCACCTGATTTAAGTCACTCATTCGCAAAACAATCATTGTTCAAGCTTTGAGATTAGGATGTACATGTAAAGTAGAGTCGAGAATCGTATATTAACGGCATCAGACATGGAACGGTACAAATGGACGAGTAACCGCGAAAACCGATCTTCAACAAAGGGGAGCAACAGAACATCGATCCCAGTTCATTTTCAACCCTAAGCCCTCTCCTACAGATCGGTCACATCATCATCGATAATTCTCTTATCTCGAGAGAACAAAAGCTTAGACTAGGGGATCAAGAAGCAACGGGGATCGATCGCTGCTGCATGAGACGGACAGGAAAAGAAGCGACGCGGCGTTACCTTGGGCGTCCGGAGGATCTCTGAGGGAGAGGAAGCCGCAGGAGGCGCGGGAGGCGAAGGAGTGGAGATGGGAGTGCAGCGGCGAGACAAGCTTGGCGTGACCATCGCCGTAGATCACCAGAGCTCGGCTCGGTTTGTCCGCCATCACTCCCCTCCTCGCTCCTCCAATGCGCATCGAATCGCCGATGAACGATCGATCGGTGATATTTAAGAACAAGTTACAAGACCAAACCCAAATCGACGGGCTCACAGTTCGACTCGGGTCGATTGAACCGGTGGCGGATTCGACCACCATCACTCTGAATCGCCCTTTAAAATATTTATCTAAATTTTGAATTGGAAATTTATCATTTCTATTTAACGTTGAAGTCATTGGTATTAAATCTTTAATTTAATAAATTATATTATTGTTTTTATAATATATATGTATATATATAAATATACAATTAACTGAAGAGACCTACGTGCATTAAGGAACATCCGTTTCTCTGCCACTCACAGGTCACAATGCGTGCACACCAACAGCACCGACTCGGCGTGAGTGCCAAACAGCACGCGAAGGTTGTTGCAACAGCGTCAAACAAAAACTCTAGCTATGCCGAATTTTTGCGGGGAAAGACGTTACAGTGAGTAGCTCAGCTCGCCATTACTGCAAACACCATGACCTCACTGCTTGCTTAGCTCGCTGATCTCGCTTTCTCTGCACGTTCCTACCTCCATCGCCATCCGCTTCTTCCTCTCCTTCGCCACGGGCAGCACCCTGCAGCAGTTCCTTCTCGGTGCCTGCCAAAGAAGATTCATGGTGGGTGATTAATCAAGGAAGGAAGAGGTGGTTGGTTGAGTAGTTGATGGAGGTTTTGAGTAGTACTCTGTCCCAGAGGCCGGGGTCGGGTTTCTTGTAGACGACGATGCGGTCCACGAGCGCCGACGGGTCGGCCAGCCGCCACCGGCAGTTCGGGCGGGTCTCGCGGCGAAGCGCGTACTCCGTGACGGTGGTGCGGGTGGCGTTGTCGTAGCGGGCGGAGGCGAGGTAGTAGACGTACGGCTTTTGGCAGGGGTTGCGCGCCACCGGCCGGGTGTTGAACGCGTAAGCCGTGTAGTCCGCTCGGCGGTACCAGTTGAGGAAGGTACGCGTCGGCGTCTCCATCTCGCGCGGCGACATCACCCCGCGGACCACCGTGACGGCGAAGCCCCAGGAGACGGACACGGACCAGAGCCGCTCGGTCACATAGCAGATGGACTGCTGGATCACCCCGGCGGAGTCGAGGCGGACGGGGCCCGCGAAGATGCGGCGGAGCGCGGCGGCCTGGGTTTCGCCCGGGAAGAGAGGCTGCACGACGTCGAGGTGGTGGAGGGAGACGAGCGGAGCGACGGGGTGGGCAGTGAGGAGGCCAAGGAGGTCGCCGTAGACATCGTACTGGTGGAAGCCGGGATGTCGGGTAAGGGGGACGCCCAGCTCCGCCATGCAGGCTTGGATCCGGTCGTCGCTGCCGTAGAGAGCTGGGTAGCGACGGAGGCAGCGGTCCTGGACCCTGGCGAGGGAGGCGGCGAGGGGAGCGCTGATGGCGAATCCACCGCCCCCGTAAGCCATGCTGTAGGAGAAGAAAATGTTCTGGAGATGGGACTCGGAATGGGAGCCGATGTAATAGGGCTGACGGTGGTCGAATCGAGAGAGGACGCGGGCGAGATTATCGGGAAGGAACACCGTATCATCGTCCCCCATGACGAACCAGCGCACATTGGGGAGGCCGAGTCGGAACGTCTCGGAGACGATGCGGGAGATGCGGAGGGCGGAGCGATCGCCCTTCCGATGTGTGTAAGGGAAGCGGGAAGTGTCGCCGGAGATCTTGAGAACAGGGAGGGCAGGATCTTTAGCTTTCATCTCCTTGACGAACTTATCGAGCCAGACAAAGCCGCGCATCTGCCGCGGCCGCCACCAGACCTTGATGTAGGCCTTCCGCTTCTCCCACAGCTTGGCGGAGGCGGCGATGCCGAACACAATGTGTTGCAGCTCCGTCGCAGTGGACTGGGGCCGAGGCGCGGCCAACGCCGGTGGCGATGGCGACGACGATCTCTCTTCGGTACGGTTCGCGACGTCCGCGGTTAAGTTGGACAGGCGGACGACGTCGACACCGTCGCAGGAAGGCAAGGGGGAGGAGAGGAGGCTGTAGGTGCAGAAGAAGTACAAGAGCAGAAGGAAGAGGAGGAAAACGAAGAGGCGGTGGAAGAGGAAGTAGGGCTTACAGTCCCTGGTCGACCAGAAATGGGAGGACGGAACCTTACCATTGTGGCGATGGTGATGGCCGCCGGCGCCAAAGACGCCCCAGAGAAGGGAAGAGGGAGACTTGGCGGCGTCAGAGGACGCCTTGTGGTTTCCCCCACCGCCAGAGTCCTTCATGGTTGCTCGGGCCGTCTCCGCCTTCTATTGCTGCTCCTGATCCATCGTCCGGTGGTCGAACAATCCGCAGCAGCTCGATGGAAAGGGAAAGGGAAAAGCGGAGGAGAGGAGAGGAGGGGGCGGAGATATAGAGGAGGAGATGGTAATTAGTTACCAAACGGAGACGAGAGGGAGGAAAAGGAAGAGAAACAGAGGCATAGATATATTATGGATTTCTATTCTGGGGCGAAGGTTTCTATTTTAGTCGTGGTGCCGAAGGCACAATAAGCTTATAAAATCTCACACATGCATTACAGAACGGGATAACAATAGCGTTTGAGGGACCGTTTTCTGCGTCGTTTGTATGAATCGATATGTTTGTCACACACAAACTAATGCGATTTTCACATCGTATGGCGTAGAATCTACTGTCTCTTGTCTTATGGGGACGATGAAGAATGTGGCTAGGGACCCAACTACGCACCAACCATTCATAGTCAACTATCAAACAATCATTATGAGCTTATGAAAATGCAAATGGCCATTAGTCAATGCATTCTAGAGCATTGTGTGCTAACAGAAGTAGGCCGTTAATGGATGACCCTAGACCATCTAAGTTCATGTGTTACTTTTGCCTCAGGTTGACTAGC
>JBBPFP011304819.1:0-10060 GCA_037974795.1 Kaempferia galanga
CAGTGTCGTGCATGAAAGTTGGACACGCACGTTGTGCAAGGTAATTTGTATATATATATATGGGTGTGCGTGGATGACTGTTGATGTGGTCATCTAATGCAGCGTTTAATTAAATTTTTTAATCTCTCTTTTTTCTCTTACATGCAGAATGTAGTCTTTATCCTGCATGCACACTGCATAGCGCTGCCAAAAAAAAAAACAAAAAACAAAACAAAAAACAACACTATATAATGCTATTTTGAAAAACAAATGGGCTACGCAATGTAGTTGATTTTTTAAAAATAACTACACAATGTAGCTGTTTTTTTTTAAATAGCTATGTAACTTATTTTTCAAAATCAGCTATATATATTGTATGGCTATTTTGAAAAAAATAGTTAAACTGTGTAGTCGTTTTTTAAAAATGGTCATCTGTTTTGTTTTGAAAAAGAAAAACAACAATGTAGCTAACAGCAATGTGCTTTTTTTTTTTTGCTATTTTTTATAAAAACAAAAATGTGCTATTTTTTAAAAAACAACGGCAATTAAAAAAATACTAAAATAAGTAGCTATTTTAAAAAAATCAGCTACAGCATAGTTGGTTTTTTTTTTTTTAAATAGCATTGCGCAATTTACATGAAGAAGAGAAATTACAATCGGAGAAAAAAAAAATTAAAAAATTTAATTGAATGTCACATTATATCTTGTTTAGTTCGTACATTATCCATGGACATCCCTTAAGTTGGATTATCCTGATCCGGGTGCCTAGCCATTTTGACCGTGAGAGACTTTAATAATTAAAATAATATATTAATGACTTAAATTTGTTTAAATTTTAAATGAGTTAAATTTCCATTCTTCACGAACTATTTAATATTTTAATTTAACTAAACTCGAGCCAAAGGCACCGACACTAAAGGTTTGTCCGGCTCCTTCAAATTTCTTTTTCCCAAGTGTCATAAAAAATTATTCCTAAGTTTCATCAAAAAAAAAATTTAAAGAGCTGAAATATCAAACCCAGCGGCTAAGTCTCTCTATTCATTTTTACCCCCCACCGTTAGAGACGTCCTAAGGAATACTAAACATTCTAAAAAGATAAGTAGAAGTCTAGGGGCTAAAGTGAAGATTTTTCTCACTGTTGTGGTCCCCCTTCATAACGTGTCGTTACAATTTTCATATTGCGGGATACCAATAAGAGCGTTATAACCTACCGCTATTTCGGTCAATCGGAAGTCCGATATAATAAATGTACCTCCGTGCCAGTTCATTCCGCTGGTAGACGCCGAGCGCCGCGCTATGGATTCGTCGTTCTTCTCCGGCGCTCGTCTTCTCAAAAGAGCCCTCGAAAGCCGTCTCCTGCGCTGGGATTCGGCGCTGGCGAACGGCAGAAATTACTGCACCAGGAGACCCCGTCGCCAGACGCTGCAGTCCATGATATGGCCGCTGGGCGACCCCGACATTAACCTCTCGCCGGTGCTCGACCGTTGGGTCGACAAGGGAAAATTCGTACGACACGTAGAGCTACAAAATATCATCAGAGAGCTCCGTGTGCGCCGAAGGTACCGGCAAGCGCTGCAGGTTGGTCTCCCTTGACTCATGCTTTCAATTGTTTGTGAATTTTCCTCTAAGACGAGTTTCCTTAAAGTCCGCGTGATGGAACTAGTTGCTTGCTCAATAAAGTTAGGAACTTGAGTAGGTGGATACTCACTGGATTTTGAGTAAAAACACAAGAATTCTATGTCGTTTCTAAACGCCATCTTTTGTTGTTTATGTGGATCTTAAATGTTTGACGCCAGAAGATTAGCTAAGTCTTTGTGATATTATTCTCACTAGAAAGGGATGCATTTATAATTTCTAGATTTATCATAGAATGATCTTAGTATTGCGAAATTCTGGTTCCTCTTGCAATTGTAACATTTATCCAAGGGCGTGTGAGAAATATTACTTCTTTGTTAGTGTTTAGTAGTTGTAACAGAACTTAGCTCGAGTCTTTTATAATATCACTTATCCTTTCAAACTTGTAGAATTAACTTGAGTCTGTGAATGTCCCACAAGTATTTCTTTGAACTCCAAAGCTCCTGTCGTTAAGAATGCTTCTTGTGTGTGTGTCATTTCTTCTGTTTCCCAACATTGCAAACTTGTAGCTTTCACATGTCCTTGGGTAATTCTTTGATCTTTATTTGGTAATCTGAATTTCTGAATTTCAACCTTATTTCTTTTGTTAACAAAAAATGCTAGATATTTGGTATATCTAACTGGTCTTTGTAATTTGGCCGTGTCTTCGTAATTTTTCATATTACTATTAACTTTATTCAAGGGAAGAGGTAACATGAATTCATTTGCCCATCAAGCTCGCCTGATGAAAAAAGTATAGTATTTGAAATTATGAAACAAATTGTCTATAATTCTTACTGTTATTGAACATAGAGCTCGACTTACTGAAGTTGGGGGTTTAAGTTTTATGTTATTCCTAAGCTGAAATTTCCAACATGACACAATATTTCTTAACAACATCTTTGTTACTGGTAGCAGTTGCATTGTGATTATTTTCATGTCTAGTTTATGGTTGATGGAATATCTTAAATCTTAGTGCTTTAGAGATACAGTAATATGCTGTCTATAAACTGTAATGCACTGGTGTATATAACTGATCTTTCAATTTTAGCAATGTTGACATATTATTCCCATTTAAATTCTCCACACATTTTTTTTTATATTAGATTGTAAGTTGTTTTAGGAGAATGAAAGGTAAAATAAATAAGATTGCAATAGTTTGATATTCAATTTTTTTCCATTGAAATATTTACCTTTGATATAAAATAGTAAATAAATATCTTTTAGCTAGTTTACCGGTCTTTCAGTCCAAAATTTGTTGAGCATTTCTCTGTGTATCTAAGATTGCAACAATGGTGTATTTGTCTTTGAGGTTTCTGATTGGATGAAAAGCAAGAAGAACATACAATTTATGCCTGGTGACAATGCCGTCCATTTGGATCTAATTGGTCAAGTCCATGGACTGTCTTCCGCTGAAAACTACTTCAATAACATGTGTGAGAAAGACAAGAACGAGAAAACCTATGGTGCACTGCTGAATTGCTATGTGAGAGAACAGCTGATAGAGAAATCCTTGTCCCATATGCAGAAGATGAAGGAGCTAGGATTAGTATCCTCTCCTCTGGCTTATAACAATATCATGAGCTTATACACAACTACCGGCCAGCACGAAAAGGTTCCCTCAGTCCTAGAAGATATGAAAGCTAAGAATGTCCTGCCTGATAACTTCAGCTACAGGATTTGCATCAACTCATATGGTCCACGGTCTGATATTGAAGGTATGGAGATGTTTTTAGAGGAGATGGAGCACCAGCCACAAATTGTTGTTGATTGGAACACTTACGCAGTGGTCGCTAACATCTACATAAAAGCTGACATCACTGACAAGGCTTTATCTGCTCTGAAGAAAGCGGAAGAGAAGCTCATTAAAAGGGATGCAGTTGGATACAATCATCTAATTTCACTCTATGGGCTTCTTGGAGACAAATCTGAGATGAAAAGGTTATGGGAGCTTCAGAAAGTGAATTGTAAGAAGGTTGTAAACAAGGATTACACCACTATGCTGGGAGGACTGGTGAAGCTTGGGGAACTGGAAGATGCTGAAGGCTTGATGAAAGAGTGGGAATCTAGCGGCAATGCATTTGATTGGCGTGTTCCAAATACTCTTCTAGTAGGATACAGGAAAATGGGTATGATAGAAAAGGCAGAGGTTATGCTCGATGACTTCCTGAAGAAACGTAAGACTCCCGCAGCAAGTAGCTGGGGGATTGTTGCTGCTGGTTACGCAGAAAAGAACATGTTCGACAAGGCACATGAACTCATGAAGAATGCCCTTTGCGTTTATGTTTCAAGTTCCGGCTGGGAGCCAAATCCAACAACTATTAGTGGTATATTAAAGTACCTTGGTGATGAAGGCGAGATCAAGGAAGTAGAGACTTTCATTAGCTTACTAAAATTGGCAATGCCAGTGGACAGGGAAATGTATCATACATTGGTTAAAGCTTATTCTAGAGCAGAGAAAGATGCTAGTGAAGTTCTACAGAGAATGAAGGATGATGGCATTGAAGTTGATGAAGAGACGAAGAAGATTTTGAGTAGTAGACAGAAAAATGCTATCTCTCCATAATAATTGAAATGTATTATTGTTCTCTTTGTAAGAGGCGACTTCCAATGGTTTCTCAAATTTACACTAATGTGATACCAAGTTTTGTTCAAATTGCCTATGATTGCAAGATCTAGATGCTTTTTTCAGTACACAAGTAACCTTTGTTTAATTGCATGCATTTATTTCGTGTTTAATTAGATGAAACTGTCTGTACTTGTAAGAAAATTTATTGGATTTTTTCCTTACAAGATTTTCAGGAATTCCTTGCAAAAAGATTTTAAAAAACTGAAGTGAACTTGTGGGAGTCAAAATTATCTGAAATGAGTAATTTTGCAATCAGAATACTAACCAATATATATTGGTGGCAAAAAGTGATTTCGCTCACCCCAGCGGAATACTAACCAATATATGATCAGTCAAAGTTGGGGTTCTAATTTTTGAAATCAGTAAAGGTTTTTTATTAAAAAAAAAATATCTCGAAGCTATTTTTAAAAATTTTTCTCTTAAAATCTATCTTCAATAAAAATGGTCAAAATATCCACTAAAACTTGAGTCCGGATCCTCTAATCCATTTTTTATAAATTAGGGGATGGTATACAATATAATTACGGTCAGATTATGATAGTAATTGGTTACGATCCCTCCCTAGATTTACCTTCCCATTCAGGTTATAGTTTGAGTTGGAGTAGGCGGCCAAAGGCTGCCCGGAAGCTGTTGGCGGTGGTTGGGTGGCTAGGTGCCGAGCAAGTTGCCTCCGAACGCCTACTTGATCCAAACTATAATTTAGATGGAAAAGTGAATCTAAAAAAATCACAATTAATTATGGCTAAATCACAATCGCAATTCAATTATAATTACACTGTAAATCTAAACCAAAAAAAAACAGTGGACATCTGGCTCCTAGAACTTCTGAACATATTCTTTCACCCTGTGATTGTATTATCTTAATAATATTAATTTATCAACCAAAATAAAAAATATGTCAGATTGTTTTTGGCAGAATTTGATGATTTTTATAACTATGAGGGTCTTCTTATAAGAAGATAAGATTAGGGCTGATTGAAATATTCGATTCTAATTTAGGGAATTTATTTCGTTGTCTTCTTCCTTCCCCTCGTCCTTCCGATCCCGATCGGATTTCTCGTCCGAGGACTCGGTTGAAGATGGGGAAGATCCTTCGTAGCTGCCTGCAATCGATGCTGAAGATGGCCAACTCAGTGGGCGGCCTTGTTGGGGTGGCGCTCATCCTCTATGGCCTCTGGATGATGAGGGTCTGGTACCGCGAATTCCATTCCGATCCAACGCTGCCATGGTTTGTTTTCTTTTAGACATATTTTTCTGACGGTTAAGCCTCAATTATTTCAAATTGTAATGATGGGCATCGATACGAATTTTTTGAAGCTTTAGTGATCATTTGTTTTCTGCCTTTGATGTTTCAAATGTAATCTGCAGAAGAATCCATAATTTTTATCTAGAAATAAAAATAAAAATTGTTTTTTTAATGTTAAATCTGTTTGATGAGGTTTATTTATTATGATATAGATTCTGTTATGTTCATTTGTCTTTCATACCCAGATGGATGCCCATTAACCATGGAATTAGGGATTCTGACAGCTGAGCGACTGTGGAATTGAGATATATTTTTTCATAGTAACTGTGTTTCAATATCATCTTAGTCATGCGAGTGGAAACAAATTTTGTCTTTCTTTTTCTAAAGGAAGTTTGATTGATCATCTACAAATAACCGAGCAAATGAAAATGCATTTTGGCTATTTGAATGATCTCCCATCTATATAAGGTCTTACATTATGTCCGTATCTCATAACTTTAAAATGGAACAACAACCATGGATATCATCATGATCGACAGACCTCTTGAGATAAAATACATATCCTTATTCTCATATTGCCAACTAATGGATTGGTTTTTAATTTAATAATCAATTTGTTAGCATTATTGGTTTAGTTACCTATTAAGCCAAGTAGCCAATCTTTGGAGATTATGAATTGAGGTTTAATTTTAGGAATTCAATTATTAAATCATATTTAATTAATTGGTAAGTAAAGAACCAAAATCCATAGTTGATAAAAGGAACTAGGCAAAGCACAAATGTTTTCTAAGTTTTGTTTTGAAAATTTTTTAATGGTAAATATTACCTGGAGTACATTTATTCTTGCAGTAAGAGGAGTTGTTATGCTATGTGGTTATTTGTTAAACATATGTTATATTATGAGTTAACAATTAAATATGATTGTGTTTTTCTTGATGTATTTAGATGGTTTTAACGGGTTGTCTTATATGCATATTTTCACTACTTATTTATGTTTTTGCAGGTTCATTTACACCTCCCTTGGATTAGGAGTTTCTTTGTGTTTAATAACATGCTTTGGTCATATTGCTACAGAAACATCTAATGGCCACTGCATTTCTTTTGTATCCTTCTTGCGAATTATGTTTCACTTAATGGTTCCTTCCTATTGTTATACACCATAACATTTCTACACGTGAAGAGGGAAATCAATTATAATTTTTTAAAGAACTTTATATGGTGCATTAATGAATACAGTTTGTTACTAATCCTAACTGATATATCATTTTTACATAGATGCATTCTCAATTTTCCTTACATGGAGCATATTTACGTTGCATGCCCATATTTGTTCTAGCTTAATGATTTAACTTACCATTGAGTTTTGAATGCAACTAAAGACATCCATAAAATTGGCGACCCTATTAAACTTCTTTGTTGATTGCCCTGGTATGAGTTTGTTGAATTGAAAATGTAGATACTTCAATTAAAGTATCAATCTAGCTCTTGTCTTGTTTGTGTAGTAATTTGCCCCATTTGATATTCACTTTAAGGTTAACTTTGTTCAAAAAAGTGCGAAGGCAACCCATTTTGTTCAATACTGTTTGTTTTTAATTTTTCCTTTAGAATGTTAGAACTTGTATGTTGAAAATCCCTAAGTTTTTATTGTATGTAAAATGATCGTTGGAACAAAAATTTATACATACGTATATATGTGGTTAAGTTACATATTTCTATTACTAGAAAATGCAATTATATCTAATATTTTAGTCATCTAGGTGAACTTTGTTTTTAGTATAATTATATTGATTTCAATCTGGTGGCGATATTTTATGGACTTACATATAAAATAATGAAATGCATGAGCATACGTCAGTTATTTGAAACCTATTGTTTGGTTGTTTCCCTACTAATTCCTCACTTGAGTTTGTAGTTGTGCTTTTTAGGTAGCAATACTGATAAAACCATTTAATTTAATTGATTGCATTAGTCTCAACTATCAGGGATCATGATCTTAGATGTGTTTCAATGTCTATTATCCTTAAAAAGTAACAGTATATGGTTTTAATCTTCTTGCTTGTTATGTTGGAGGCTGCAATAACTGCAGACATAATTCTGAACAAAGATTGGGAGGAGGTACTTGTATCATGATTGTATGTTTTATTGTGATCCATCTTTTGAAAATTTTGTTTTAGTAGTTCCTGTTTGATTGATCTTTTGCAGGATTTTCCAGATGACACAACTGGGAGATTTAATGAGTTTAAGAATTTTATTAGGTCCAACTTTGAGTTGTGTCAATGGGTTGGTTTAACTATCGTGACTGCCCAGGTATGGTTCTTTTGCAGTTAACTAGTTAACTGAAAATGGAAATGCTACTTGATTGAGTATGGTTTGTCTCATTTTTAACCACTGAACTATCTTTAGATTTGACTATGAAAAACAAAATTTTCTGAATCTACTTAGATACGAGGTGTTTCCCCAGGCAGTAAAATGTCATGTTGAAGCTAAATAATCATTATCTTTGTTATCTTGCTTCAATCTAAGGTAGTATAGTTTCAAATGAATAACAAATTGGCCCCATTGGATAGGACTTGAAAGAATATGTTTAGAATGAACAAAAAATGATGATCAACCTAATGTACATCAAATTGAAGTCCTAGCTAATTGAAACCTGCTCAACTTTTTATATATATATATATATATATATAATAGTTATGCTCCAGACGAATTCATGCGGACTCGTCCGTGCCTAACGTGTTTTTTTTTTTTTTGTTCTTTTGTTTTCTTTTTTTTAAGCCTTAAAAAATTTTGGATTTGCACAGGGAATGCGGCATAAGGTCCGGTGTGTATATACATATATATATATATATCCAGTGAGAAAATGATTTAGGTGCAACCTATTCAAGAAGATTGATTTGGGTTTTACTAGACTTAAAATTAGGTGGATCATTGCTAGGAACGTGAAAAAAATTAAAACTGCTGCTTTTCTAGCTGTAATTGAGATCATGGTTAGTTTGAGCTTTGAGTATCTGGAATCAGTATGGTATCCATTTTGTCCTAATGTTTTTCCATTTTGCATCACAGTCTGACCCATATATTTGTTAGACATAAGATCACCTGGACCAGTTTTCTCTTTTGCCCACCTAATGACAGATTCCAGTAATGGTTCATTGAAGTTGCATCCGCCTAATCACAGATTCAGCAATAGCTCCTTGAAGTTGTCATATCTTACACTTTGCATGACACTTGATGTTTACAACCCCTGTTTAAATGATAAACATCTTGATATATCAAGTTTGGTTTAGGAGATATAGAAGGCCTACTTAGCCAGAGTTGGGTGCATTAAGCTTTTCCTGTCATTGAGAGACATCCTAAAAATTTATCAAAATTGTTCTTCAATATGCTCTCACTATTTTATCTTGTTATTACAATGTTTTAGCAGAAATATAATGAAAGCATAAACACACTTTTTCCAGAATAATCGTCAGTTTTCTAATTTCATTAGATCATCTCCTCTAAGTATAACGTTTAATGATGCTAGGGAATATCCATCTTCTTGGCCATGATTCTCAAGGCTTGCAGTCCAAACAGTGGAAGCTCCTATGACAGTGATGATGATTCTGTGAATGCAAGGCTTCCCCTCTTAAGGAACCAGGTTCAGCAAGGAGCAACATATGTTTGTGACCCTCATGTTCCGTATAAGAGTGACTCTTGGAATGTGAGTGATGCTTACCAATTTAGATCGTGACTTCGGTTTGCAAATTCTTGGCAAGTCTAGTCCCACCCTATGTTTAAAGTTCAAGCCATGTAAGTCACCCTTGTTTTTCGCAGGTTCGGTAAGATCTCATCTTCATGGTGTGGAAATTAGCATCGACTGAAATTTCCAGAAGTTTATGATTATAGCCAAGAGTGGAACGAAGATGATGGTATCAGTATCCCGTGCAGGCAACTCTATTGTTATGTTGTATGTTGTCTGTGGTTTATATGTATAATTTGGTCCGCACTGTACCCGTTGTGCGTGTATGGGCTTTCCTATTGTTTCAAAACTTTAGTCCTATTGAATCTTCTAAATTGATGTGGTTAAGTGCATCTTCCATGTTTGTGTAGTGGGTATGTTCATGAGGTCAGGTGCATTTCATCGAACAGGTCGAGGGCTTTGCCGCCAGTAGCCGGACCTCGCTTATGTGTCCTCAAAGCTTATTTCGTCGCCCACAGGGCTTGGTCTGTCAAGCGGATCAATCCGTAGTAGGGCAGGTTTGGTTTATGGCGGGCCGGTCATTTGATAGGGTGGGACGGATTGATCTGACATCTTAGTGAGTTGATCAATTCCCAGCTCAACCTAATCTGAGGCAGGTTGCGAGTTAGATAAGTCAATACGCGGATCCATCAAAAATTTAAAAAAATTTTATATTTTCAAAGTTTTACATTAAAAAGATTTATCAATTGAACCTATCTAAAAATAGGTATTTTAAATATAAATCTACTAATTTTAGATGAAAAATAATATTTTTATTTTAAAATCATAATAAAGAAAAATAATAAATTAAGATAAACTTGTTTTACATAGATTTTTCAACTCACACGCCAATCCAAGCTCTATAAATATTTATTAA
>JBBPFP011305030.1:0-21955 GCA_037974795.1 Kaempferia galanga
ACGTTCGGTCAGAATGTGATCCTTATCCATGCCAACACATAGACCAGTAGCAGTAGGTTTAAAGCGTTTGCACGAGTCAGTTTCTCGCAAGCTTACAGTAATTTTGAAATAGTCAAATTATGCAGTAGCAAAACTTAAGTCAGATCATATTATTTTCTACTACTGCCCAAACTAAATAGCATAGCTATTGGGGTCAGTTATATCGTCTTTCAGTGCCCAATTAATTAGAAGGTGACAACTTTATTAAAATAGGATAAGAGATCAATTCCCGACAGACATATACTCTCGGAGAAAAAAATTTCTCCTACCCTTTAGCAACTTGACGGTCGACTATAAGCTGACCCACAAATTATAAGAGGCATCTGAGATGAGCGTAATCACTTTATTTAGATTAGTTACATCGATGTTACTGTCCATTGAGCTTCATCATAACTATATCACTGGTATAAGTTAAAATAATAAAATCATTTTCATAAAACTAACTAAAGTTTTCTTTGATCTACCCCTTAAATTATTCACATCTACTTGATTCGACTCTTCTAGATGGTTAGTCATCTATCAATATGTTCATATAACGTTCTACAACTATTTTCTCTCATTTTATCATATTTGTGGCTACGCCTAATGACCTAATTCGTATTGCACATTAGAACATTCTTATTCATCTTAGCTTTGTTAATTTCTTTCCTCTCAAATTCCTTTCA
Organism: Kaempferia galanga; assembly: GCA_037974795.1. Classification (NCBI taxonomy): domain Eukaryota; kingdom Viridiplantae; phylum Streptophyta; class Magnoliopsida; order Zingiberales; family Zingiberaceae; genus Kaempferia; species Kaempferia galanga. The sequence goes on from JBBPFP011305030.1 coordinate 705, forward strand.
ATGAGAGAAATTGATGATTTTATGTTTTCCCCTTTGTTTTTCTTTCCTACTTCTTTCCAAGTAAACACAGTATCTAAGAATAGATCTACTTCTTTGCAAAAAAAAAAAAAAAAGAGACTCTTCGTTTAAATTATAATGAACCTCAAAATCTCTCTTTGTTCTACTGATGCCAGTCTAACTATTTTGGTGTATGATTATTTAGTTTGCACTTATTCATCCTCTCACAAATATAACCTTATTCCATTTATACGCTGAGGCAACATGTGTCTACGAGAAAGCATCAAAATATAGAGCTTTCAGCTGAAATAAACTAAAATCATTGAACCATGCTCAAGTAAAGTACTGACAGAGATACACCTCTATCTATGTTTCTACTTACATTTTTCAATTGAAGCACCAAAGTCTCCCCATCCTTCAGACTGTAATCAACTGTTGATGTTGTCTGATAATGTTGCTCCATCTCCTCTGCAGCTTTCTTTTTGTTTAGATATCTCAATTACTGTAAAGGACCAAACTTTTTATACAGTTGGTAGAAACCATATCATACGTCATCTTGCAACTTGTACTACCAAGCAACATGTATAGACTACTAGCCAACATAAAGAGCATTAGGAGGATACTTCATGTGGTCATGGAGAGCAGCTTGAAAATCATAAGCTTCTGGTCTTTCTCTAAATCCTATGCCAATGAAAGCATGACGTTTTCGACCACCTGCAGTTTAAATGCTTCATTGTTTGATCTTACATTCAGCCTTAAGCAAAGAAATGAATGTCTGTGAATTGAAATTCAATCTGATATTTTAGTATTTTACCTTAATTTCCCTCAAGGTAATGCTCTTGTGAGTTGACTAACAAAACCTATCTAATTTTCTTTCAAAATTCTCAAACTAACATTTTAGATATGCATTTGAAACAATGGAATTCACTGTATCTCACTCAAGCCTCCAGGTCCCATCTGACAAAATGTCACCAATCACTTAGCAAAATGACATTCGAAACGGATTATTCACCTCTGCTACCAGATGCTAGACTTGTTCACAGTAGATCTTTAAAATAAGAATTTATTTTGAATCTTGTACAAATAGATTCAATGCTTGATTAGAACAATTAAGTGAATCTAGTAAGAAAAAATGTCCTACTTATACAATAGAATGATACTCCCTAAGTGATGGAAGATATATCTAATAACAGCACACTTGATTTCTCAATTGGATAAAAGAAACACAATCTTACGTAGACAAAAAGGCATTGCCTTTGAATTTCATTTGGAATATTAATTAAATATGTCAGGTTTTGAAAGCACAGCTAACAAAGTTTAAGGAACTTACCGATGTTTTCCTCAATGCGAAGCACAAAGTATCTGGAGAAAAGAGAAATGGTGATCGAGTGAATGAATGCTATGAGTGGTGCATAACCAAGTTGTGCTATTAGGAATCTACTGTGCATAGATAATCCATCTAGTGATAAGCACAATATTTGGACTCGATGCATTTAGAAATGTTACAAAATTTGTTGCAAGAAAATAACAGAAAGATAGCAAACCTGCTACTGTCAATAACAGGCTCTACTGGATGTGGTTCTCCCTCCCTCAAGAATGCTCTAGCATATAGTTCTCCTAAAAAAATGTTTCTCGTGATAGAGCTCCTAATCATATAATGTTACCGTTTTCTGTTTTATTTTAATCCGAAAGATGAGTAAACCTGATTCCTTATCTTCCAATCTGATAATGCACTCTTCACCTTTGCTAACAACCTTCATTGCTCCCTCCCACACCCATTTGTTTACGTTCCACTCATCAGCCCTGAAAATCAGCAAAGTTATTCCATACAGTGAGTGTATCTGAACCCAGAACTTAGGTAACTCTGTGAAATAAATATTTGCATGCAAAGTTATAGGGGAAAAGGTCAAATTGCACCCAAAAAACAAAAAAAAAAAAAAAAAACTTGAAAAGAAAGTTAAAAAAAGTGTTGAAAAAATTAACAAAAAAAGTCTCAAGTGTTAGGAAGGAGAAAGTGAATGCAAGGAAATCAACCACATAGTGCCCCATATAAATAGGCAGTAGGAGTCTCTCCTACCCTTGGTATAACAATATTAAAATAATGCATTTAAATTCCAGCAATTTGTTTAATTGCTCCTCCTAACTATTCTAATACATTGATCCCAAGCTCAGCTCATTTATGTAGCTAAATAAGCTCAGCTCATTGTTAAACAAGTTCCAGTAACAACCACAACTGAGCTTGAAATCCATTAAAGTTGAAATTTGATTGAAGCATAAGCTTGAAACTAGAAGCTCATCTAAGTTAAAATCAATTCAAATTGGAATTTAGTCAATAATGGATCTAACTAGATTTTGGGATTCTTAGATCACCCCATCAGAGTAATTCTAAAAGAATGATAAGGAGTCATGTGCAATTCTTAGCTTCAAGCTTGCTAGAAAGTTGAGTCAAACTTAAACAAGATCTTTTTAAGAACAAAAAAAAGTAACCTTGGAAGTCTAATTTATCATTCTTGGTCCACCGCTAATGAAACATTTACACATCAAGCTTACGCATTAGGGAAACACAAATTAAGCCCAAGCAAATCTAGAATCAAAGAAGGTTATGCATTAAGATTCAATATCAAACTATAAAGGATATCCAATCTAGAAGTGACCCACTCCTCAATTATCTCCATTCCTGACACTTATTACAACCCTCGACGCTTGTTTGTACAAGACAAACCAACCAGTCATAATAGACAATAAGAACAATTTTTTATCACAATTCTGCATCCACCAGTAAGTAAAACGAGGAAATGGCTCTTTTGCAATCTACGTAAGAACCGAATAGTGGAATTGGGAGCGATCAAAAACACCTGTAAGAAGCTGCGGTCTTCCTGGGCGGGATCTGTCAGCAAAACCCCAAGGGGGCGAAGGAAGGGTGTGTGTCAATAACTAGATCCGAAAGACGATGCAACAGAAAGATGCAATTCGCAGTCAGCGGGATTACCAAGTAGACGTAGCACTCGACGGCGTGGAAGAGAACAAGTTCCAGAGCGTCTTCCGTCTCCCCTGCCCCTTTCTCGGCTCCAGCGGGATCGGTTTTGGTCGGGTCGCCCATGGCGAGTGCTCGCGTCGCGGGTCGTGGGGGATCGTGTTCCCGATGAACTTATGCATCAATTCACCACCATCGTTACTTCAGTCGTGACTTAACTCGTTAACGAACCTGCCTTGCTCCTGGAGCCTTCCACAGTTTGAGATTTCTATATTTTAGCGAAGTAAAAATTCGGATATATATATATAATAAATAAAACTAAAATAATAATATTATTTATTAAGAAAAAAAAATCATATTTTTAATCGCAAACTTGACTATCCTTTGCTGATGATGACAGCTTAATCGGCAGTTCTACTTTCCTGCCTGCCATTTACTTCTTCACGTCGCAAGCAAAATCTGTCTTCAGTTCTAACAAAAATTAAATCTGCAGTATCAAAGAAATCGTAATTATCAACCTATAAACCTAATTTTATACGAGACACATCACTGTCATATCAAAAATTAAAAACTCATAACTTTCCGTAAACCTCTCGCCAGACATAATGAAAGTTTTTTTTTCAGCTCCTTCCTTCTACGTGTCATCAAAAATTAATTATTTCAAACCCAACTTCTAAGTCTCTTCTGTTTATTTTGGGAGCCATCGCAAAACTTAAAAACGCATCAACGGGAGATGCTTTAAATAAAAAAATAACTTTTTTAATATTAGATCCTACTAACTCACACATCATCATCTGCATTTTCTATTTACCATCTTTAGTTATAATATTCATTTATATACTATCATATATATATATATATATATGGGTTTACAAAATACAAGAAGCTGGTAGACCCCAGCATTGCAGTGACTCTTAAAGGAGATATATGCAGAAAACACAACCATCAATGGGCAAGGACAAACAAATACCACCGATCTCAGATCGTATTTATTCCAGTTTCAGCATTATATATACATAGTAGTTGATCTAGAAAGAAGACAGTAGTTGATCTAGAAAGAAGACCTCAATCCTTCCTCTTCCATAATAATTGCTATCAACAACTCATTCCATGTATCAATTGGCCCAGGCAAGCACCAATGCAGACAGTCCTCCTGGGGTTTCTTAGTTATATCAGGATGGTACCTTCTGTAGGGCCCTGGATGCCCGTCGGGCCTCATCAGTGAAAGATGGTAAGTATCAAGAAGTTTCAGATTCAAACCATTTGCCAATCCTTCCTGAAACTCCTCCAATTCCACACCTCTCATTACTGCATCTTCAGGATCAGCATTGTACTCATCACCTTCTTTGAAAGGCATTGTTCTGTTGCAGATCCCCCCATTGTACCATTTTCCATACTCGAAGTGGCTTGGAGCCCAAGTCCTCACAACAACAACGGGTTTGTGGTCGGCGGCGCTTAAAAAGTGAAAAGCCAATCGGAGGACTCTGCGGTAGGAGTAGTCTATGCCTAGTTCCTTTAACGACTTGTCTGGGCAGTAGTGGCAACCGACAATGGTGTTGTTCTCCCAGAATGTGGTTTCTTTGAGAAACCACTGTCCACCAGACAACATTATGTACTCGTAGTTTTGGGATTGGCTAGTCCATGTGGTATCGAGGACATCAAGATAAATTTGTAGGTCTTTATTGGACTTTGCTTCAGTAGAGTTCACCAGAAAAGGAGCCCAAATGAGTCCCAATGTGATGTTGTGTGAGGGTAAGTGCCATGTCTTGGATTGAAATGCTTCATCGTGATAGATTAGAACTGCTTCCTCAACCTGACGATAAGACAAACAAACATTCAAGGAGACAAATCATGGTCAGAAAGTAAGTTCCAATTGTAATGTAAAGAGAAAAACCTAGACTATTGATATTGGGCAATCGACTTCAAATCATAAGCTAGCTATATTCGAAGCTAAATTCTTCCCAGATACCATTTCCAATGGCAACTCAATACAAGATACAAGGAAATCTACCACCAATTTCTCCACAAAATAGAAATAGAAGTGAAAGTGAAACTACTAACAGTTTCAAGCACGTTTAGAAAGCACCTCTGAGAGAATACATAGCAAGGACTCCATCTGGTTACGGAGAATAGAATCGCCAACAAAAGCTATCGATTTGCCCCTCATACTATTTAAGAACTTCCTTGTGTCTATTGGAGGAAGCTCACAACTGTATGGTTTCCATCTCCAGTAAAGGTAGCCAGTATCCGGTCGCCCATTTGTCAAACAATCTTGAGGAGAAGATATGAACTTGCAACTTGAATTTCTGTAAGCTGGAGCAGAATCCTTTTTCCACTCCCCAGAGAAAATATCACATCCTTTTGCAACACCTTATATTTGAGATTGCATTTATTACATTTTAGTGCTCAAGATTGCTAATCATTAAAAAAATGCTGATAAAGTAACAGCAAAAATTAATCAATGAAGCACTGCCTTAATATATGAGCAGATGGTTTGCACTCACTTATGGTTATGAATCCCTTTTAGTACTTTTTATATAAGCAATATCTTTTAATTAGTCATAGAAAAATGCTGAGAGAGTACCCTGCAATGCAATATTCAGCATCATAGCCTCAAAAATGATCATAAAAAAAAACATTGTGACAACTTTTTTGAGAATGATTAATTAAACTGTTAGAAACTTGGTTTTTAAGTCTAAGAAAGATGTTCATGTCTACTCAGAAAAGCAAGCTGCAAAGTTCATGAGGGTACAAGATGTTCCACAATTCACACCAATAATGAAAGGTAAAGTCTAAATCAAGATATGAAGTAATAATTTACATGAAAAAAAGCATACAACATACGAATATTCAACCTCAGTACCAGTAAGCAATCAGAAACGCATGATGACAAGGTATGGTAATGTAAAAATTACAAGATCAGGAAGGATCAATAGGAAGAGAAAATAAAAGGGAAAATCCAATCGGGAATAAACCCATGGTAAATTTTTTAAACATTGCCATGCCATCATTAAGAAACAAATCACGTCCTGTCGCACTAAAGAAATTATTAAGAAAGCGCATGATATCAAACTAGCAATGATTCCCCTGTACGATGAGATTCGTAAACAAGCATGAGCCCCGCTGTAGTTGTAGGTCGGTGCAAGTTTGCAAATCTCACCATTCTCAGCAACGCGAACAACCACGGGATTCTCGAAGTACTCTCAAGGAGCAACGAAACGAGAAAGCAATCGATACTTGCGAAGTTAATTTCCATTTTTGTCAATAATAAGAACCCTAACCTGCCCGCACCAACGCTATACCACACAAAAGATCTATCACCAAACCCACTTCCTTGCCGGCAATCAAAACCCTAATATTTCACCCCAGTAACTTCAACTATCAAAATCTCACCTTGAACGGAACTGGCGTCGGTCGCCCGAGGGAGGAGGAGCTGAAAGGCGAGAACCACGAGGAAGAAATCGCAGAAGCTCTTGCGGGGCATCCCTTGGTTGCCTTCCGCCATTGCGCTCTGTTTCACAAGGGAAAAGGGAGGCGCAGCAGCCGTATGGCGACAGCTGACCGGCGCGTCTGGAACAGTGATATAATAAGAGGAAGAAACCAAAAGAAAATGCCACATAGCTCGTCCTAGTTTTTCAAATTTACAATTGCCACCCCCTGATACGCAGATTGTTGGAGCTAGCATCTCAAACTAAATTAATTTTTTTATTGTATGTTTATTTACAATTGCCCCCAAAGTTGGGATTTGGGGCTCACAAGGAGTTCGCAGAGCATCTCAAACCCTTTTTTTTTTTGTGTGGGTCGCCTCGTCGTCGAAGCCGGCGACGCCATCGGCGACCACCTCGAGCACAACGGGGACGCACCAGAGCAGGTTGTGCCAATAGAATGCGTGCTTAGGGTCGAAAGTCAAGCGGGTGCAGAGGGTGTCTCGCCGACTGCGTCGAAGGCGAGGTCGAAGGCGCCGACGAGGAGACAGCATTGGCAGGGGGTTGACGTCGATGGCGACGGCAGGACCATAGCGAACGTAGGCTGCCGAGCACCTCGCCGATTATTAAATTATTAGGGATAAAGGTAAATAAACATTTGGATGATGGTAACCATGGGTAAAAGATGACTTTGCTCGTCCTCAGTGCGCCTGTCGATTCGTCTCAGGACTAACATAAAATAGGTAAATTACGGATGACTACTTATTAGTACTTGTAATAGTAACTATCATATAAGGGAGATATTTACCTTGATTTTATTGAGATTCAAATCCTAGATTTTATTGATGGCAATATCTTATGTGCTAGTCAGTAGACAATGATAATCCTCTTTTACTCAGACATGATGGAGAGGGCGGATCCTCTGATCCGTTGGATCAGCGGGGAGCGCGATTAAATCAGGCGCTCCGTGCTGATCTAACAGTCCGTACTGTATGGATCAGGAGCGATCCATGTAAAGACGGACTAGAAGATCCCGTCTGCATTATGGAGTGATGTTATTTCTTTAAAAATTATTTTCTTCGATCCCTATGTTTTTTAATTCATAACCTACCGAATCAAATTCGGATACGTGGGAGCACGAATCAGGCCATTTATGAAAGATGTTGACTTGGCTTGCTCAATCTCATATTATCCGTCCACGCGACCCCCACGTTATTCCATTATCCAACTCCAAGGCCACGCTGAGCTGCGCTCCTTTAATTTTATCTCTAAAGAAACCATGATTACAAGGCGCGTAGATTCTACCTTTCCCATGACTTGATGACAAACGTTATCGAACTCCTCCAACGAATAAACGAAAGCTATGTCCTCCGGGTGCACGCACAACGCGTAAGAGAAATAGCGGAATTCTACTGAAGTAGTGGCATGTGGGTCCCCGCCTGCCTACTCCCCCATCACAGGCCACGTGATTGACCGCAACTGCATTTCTACGACACGTGTGCGGACTCTGTCCTTCCGAACGAACTAGTGGCGCACGACAACAGGACGGGCCACCGCGACCCGCCGCAGATTACCCAATCTCTTGCCTCGGCCCTTTCATGGGAGTGCACTCAATCACCTCTCGGGTTTATTATTGGGTCGTAATTATGAGTAAAATAATCATAGCAGCAGTATTAATCGTGTCTCTATGGTTGATACTTGATACGGACACGTGTACGGTGACGTGGCTTCCTTTTCTCTCCTCTGTAGCCTTTGCTCGAGTCGGGAGTCGAGATCGTCTCATCTCCTCGCCGCTGTGCTGTCTCTGGCGGGTTCCTGGAGAAGAAGACGAAGAAGAAGAGTCGCGTCGGAGTTTGGATTTCTTTGGTCTTCCTCTCTTGCTGTTCGATCCTCCTTTTGAAAACGTTCGATCTCAGAGTCTCCTTGAGGGACTTGATCCCCTTTCTCCAGCGGTTTCTGCTTTTGGAGCCGTACTTGTCTCGAATTGGCAAGCTAGATAATCGGAGAAGGAATCCTTGCCGGATACTTCAGGTCAGTGACATGTTGTGCTGATTTTGTGCGCCGTCGCTGCATTATGTTGTTTTATATTGGTTGTTCGCCCCCGATATAGGTTAGAAGTAGTTGAGAGTTTGCTGCCTATGAATTATGCTCGTCAGAATTAGTGTTTGTTCTCTCCTGCAAGAAAAATTGTATTCTGGTTGCTTTTCTTGTGGCGATCAGGTATGAACAAACACGAACGGATGTTTACGAATTTCGTGGTAAATATGGTTTCTTGTTTCGTTATTTGCGATTCTGCGAGTGATCAGGATAATTTGGACTAGAGTAGGGATCATATAGGGAAGACCTGAAAAGATATCTTGATATGCAGCGAATAGTGCCATGCTTTGAGAAAACTATTGTTTCTACTGCTACAAAAGCTTGTCTCTGATTAGCCGACGATAAGAATCATTTTTTTTCTAAATCAGATACGGAACTTCGTCTTCTCGTTAGCTCATCTTTCCTCTGTGTCAAATAATCAAAACCTTCAGATTTTTACACTAGTTACCTTTGTGGCATCGTTCCTGGTTCACCTTGGAACCTGCAATATGGTCCAGTAACATATGGATCTGAGTCACATTTTGTTGTCCAGAACAGATTCTGTCCTAGAGTATTATTTACCTTTTTTTGGCGTTTTCAACATTTTAGGTGGTAATCAGTAGGTCCGTTTCCGTTTGTTTTTTGTTTTTTACATTTATAAAATGCCTTCTGCATCCTGTCTCGAGCTTGTGGTTGGACCTTCAGTTCGGTATGTGTTGGCTTGTTAACCATACTGCGGAGCATGACAATCTTGTTCCTTGTCAGAACTATAATATTTTTTTTTGCAAGATGGTCAGTCAATAAATCCAAAATAATTGATTGACAGGTCATTTGTCAATACTCCAGAATTTTCCTGGAAAGAAATGTCTTGCTGATTGTGTTCCCAAAAGATTCTTCATTTTGTGATTTTAAGCAACTATATACATGCAGATAGAGACTTAATGGGAAATAATGAAGCAATGACGCCTTCGAAAACAGAGAAATTGCCTTCACATGTACAGGTGGGTGTACATTTTATATGATGATTTTACATGTGCATTTTCTCTTTACTAAACAATTGATTTTGTTATATCTAGTTGCTTGTGCCACACACTGATGCAACCTTTACTAATTGTAGGTAATCCACTAGTGGGGAGCTTAAAGAATAATTGGCTTTTGTGCTTTCAATATGTCACAGTTTGTTTACTTGCTGTCCTTATCCTACCTAAATCCTTGAAAAAATATTTTTTTTCTTGTTGCAAGTAGTGAGAAATATTGGTTTCCGATTTTAACTTGATTCAGTATCATTTTCACCATTTTCAGGATCAACCTGCATTTCATCCATATCCTGACTGGGCAGCTATGCAGGTTAGCTGTTACTGGATTTTATCTGTATCATTCTGGATAGAAACTAAGAATATTACTAAAGAAGAAGAGGCTGTTCTTCTTCTTTTTTTTTTTCAGGCATATTATGGTCCTGGAGTGATGCCTCCTTATTTCAGCACTTCAATTGTGCCTGGTTATGCACCTCATCCATACATGTGGGCTCCAAGGGTATTTAAATTATTTGATCATGTTCTAACAACATTTTTCTTTTTAATTACAACTTTATTTAAAAGGACATCTATTATTAATAAAAAGTGAACCATGCCTTAGTTTATGTATCTGGCATTGTTCTTACCTTCAGACTTTTATGTATAATTAATAAACATATTGTGTTTCATCCATTCACTTGAATTTGGGGGAGTGGCGCTTTGATTCTTACACGTGCGTGACCTCTAGGAGTATTTTCTGTTCTTACTCTATTCTTGAATGGGGTTATACAAGTCTTGCTGGTAAAGGGAGGAATGTGGTGGCAGAAAAGTAAAGTCAAGCATCCTCACTTAACATAACTTTCGTCAGTCTTAATGAAAGAATAGAATTGCAAAAGGTTGTGAAGTTTGAACTGTTGGCCAATGAACTGAGAATGGAATTGCAAAAGCATGTTATTGGGCACAACATACATTATTTTTTCATTGCATAAAATGACTATTAACTAACCTTCATCAGTCTCATGTTATTTTTTTCATGGACTCAGCCCCTTATCCCTCCTTTTGGGTCACCATATGCGGCAATTTATCCAAATGGAGGTTATCCTCACCCATCAATGCCCCCTGTAAGTCGTTCTTTCTGACATACCATCTTTTCTGCATTGAACTTTGCTTGGTGTTTAGGATATATAACAGCTAGTTTATGCATGGATGTTACATGCACAATAATTTTATTAGAATTGTTTCATTGGGCAACATGCTTCTATTTGCAGGGTCCTCATCAACTCCTTGCATCAACTGAAGCAGTAGTGGTGAGGAAATATTTTCTTGCAATTGATTTATTTATCCATTTTTAAAAAATAATTGTTATAGTGTTTCATTCGAAGCTCAAATTCTTTCCCTGGAGATAAACTTTTTTTCACATTTTTGGCCTTCTTTTACAGATGGCAACTCCTTTGAATGTAGGAGCTCCTGATACATCATTAGGGAGCAAGGACAAAGAGATCACAACTAAGCTTAATGCAGCTGTGGGTAATATAAGTTCAAATAATGCAGCAAGTTCTCATCAACATGAGCTGTCACAAAGGTTTATTCTAGTTTATATTTGCAGATAGAGATTAGCACTGCTAAAATTTCTCAGAGAAATTTCGCTTTCAGTTGGTTTCTAAGAATTTCTTTATTACACTTGTCCAGTGGATATAATAGTGCAGATGGGTCTCACAATGGAAGTGATGGGAGTAATTCAACAGGAGTAATGTCCTTTTACCCTTTTTCATTTCCTTTGTTGCTTTTTATGGCGTCTTTAGTACTTTTATGAGACCGCACGACTACCACTTTTATTCAGAATATCCTCTCTTATCATATAGGGATCCAGCAACCAAAGCAAGGTTCGTTCTAAAGATAGATCTTCATCAGGTATCACAATCAATGCTATCTTGTACTCTAATTTCTTAAACTGCGTTCTACCTGTTTGCCTGAAGTCAAACAAGCAATAGCTCCTTTCAAAGTCATTAAATATGTTTTTTAAACTGCAGATGATAGAAAAATTGACTCAGATATTAATCCTGTCAATGGCGGGGAAAATTCATCCATGAAAGTTTCTTCAGGAGTTTCCAGGACACCTATGGATACTACAGGATATCAAATGAAGAATAAAACTTCACCTAGTCTAGTGCAAGCATGTCAAGTGAAAAAAAATGGCACACCTGTCCACCAAACAACCATTCCTAAGATGCCTGGTTGTAATGGTGTACCTTCTGAACCATGGATGCAGGTGCATGGAATCTCCATTCTTGATATTCATTTCTTGTCTTTGCTTTTGATTTTAAATTGCTACTAAACCTTACAAAAGAATATTATTGAGTAATACAGTGACTGATGTAAATAAAGCTTCCCCACTATTGATATTGAACATCTTTCTCAATACATGCTTACCATCTGATTTATTTTGTTCAGTGGTACTATTTGATTGACATCCAGTTGTGCTCAATAACAATTTTCATGTAGTTCTGTTTTCCATCGAAACGATCATCCCTTTAAGGTATAAAATTCAGCTGTCATGGTTCCCTTAGCTGGACCCATACCTAAGCTAGTTGTGTAACTTTAAACTCTAGTCTAAAGCACTTCCATGTGTTATGTAACGTTGCCATCTGGGATCTTTTCCCTGACATAGCTTGTCGCATAGCTAACTCTGGGAGTTCTTATTTGTTCAGGATGAGCGGGCAGTGAAACGAGAGAAAAGGAAACAGTCTAACAGAGAGTCTGCTAGAAGATCAAGGTTGAGAAAACAGGTACATTTAAGTTCAACTTTGATCAATTACTTGCATTTCAGGCCGTTAGCTTTCTCATCATGTTGCGGAAGTTCTAATTGTTTGCATTTCAGGCTGAAAATGAGGAACTTGCTAAGAAAGTTGATACCTTGTTTGCTGAAAACACTAATCTCAGATCTGAAATTAGCCGACTAACCACAAACTCCAATGCCTTGCGAACAGAGAACTCAGCTTTGTTGGTATGCTTATTTTCTGCTATTGACTTTGCTTATTGCCCACATTCATTTACTTACTTTTGCCAAGACAAAACTGTATGACTTGATCCAGCATCAGTCGAAGCATGCTAACCAATTTGGGTGAACAAACAAAAATAAACATGAAGGGACATATGATGTGAGTCTAACAATTGTTTTGTTACATGTACAGGATAAACTAAAAAGCTCTCAATTGATCCAAACAGAAGAATCATCACTTCCAGAAGAGGAGACCGGAAGTGCGCCATCAATTATTGCTGCCAACTTCTTGTCAATGATCGATAAGCCAAGCTCAATTAGCCCAATTGAAAAGTTAGAAGATGAGAGCCGCAGCAAGCCCAGCGGCAAGCTTCAGCAGTTTCTAAACACTAATCCAAGAACAGATGCAGTGGAAACTGTTGGGCTTGGTTCCTGTTAACTGCACAGGATAAGGAATTATAGTGATCTTGTATGATTTTGTCTATCTATTGACTTGTGCCAATAGAAACACCAACTCCCAATGGACAAGTACAAATCCAGTTGTTGGAACCTTTTAGAAGTCCCAACCTCTATTGAATGACAGAACTGCTGTAAATTTTAAATTTTATCAGAGTTGCCACTTCAATTATAAGCTCATTTTGCCCCCTTTCAATGGTGTTCTGGCAGCAGTGTGCACTCCTAATTAAATCGGCAAATCTGATTTCCAATAACGCTCAAACACAAATCACATAAAAGAGCTCGATCTGAACCATGCACCAAAACAACAAGAACACTCCTTTCTCTTCCGACATATGATTAAACTTTGACATGCAATTCACTTATACAATGCAGAACTTTATGTATATTGTATGCTGTGTGTGGAGTGTATTGTGTAGTGTCTATGTATATATATATGTATATATACCTATTTACATCTTGTACGTAGGTTTTTGATTTGTTCAAGAACTAATCAACCTTGATCGATGATTACAAGCCTGTGAGGAACTGGAGCTGCTTGAGCAGAGGAGCAAGAGCCTCCATTAGCTTCTCGCATGGATGGTTATGAATTCCTTCGTAGGTAGTCACGACGATGCTCGTATCCTTGGAGAGACGCTGGACTTGTTTCTTCACGTTGCATGCGTGGTGCGTGCACCGATAGTAACTTCTTCATTCATCCATAATAACAACGAGAAAAAAGGGAGGATTCGTTCAGATCATTGTAAATCGATATATAAAACAAAAATTAACTTGAAAAGTTAATTTTGATATCACCTGGGGAACGAGCTGTTCTTGACTGCTTTCTGGCCGTACTTGCGCCACCGGTAGCCATCGTCAAGTATGTCGTCAGGACTCCTGGTCCGGAATGCAAACCTCGGCTTCTCTTCATTGATCTTCTTGTTGCCTTTTCTCTTCCCTTTCTCCTTCCCCTCCCTCGCAGCACCGTCGTCGGATGGTAATAGCGCCGGCGGCGGGGGCGTGGCTATCCCCGGCGGTGGCTGGAGTAGTTGAGCTAGCAAGGTCGGCCAGTGATCGAGATCAGCACCAACTGGGTGCTGATTGTTGGTGTCGAGAGGAGGAAAGCAGTAAGTGGGAAGTCCTTCCATAGTATAGCTAGTCGAATGAGAGATAACAGTTCGGGGAATTGGGAAGAGAGTGGTGATTTATAGGAGAGAAAGGGAGTTTGGGAGTTGGGAGAGGTTGGAGGAGTGTGGATCGATCACAATTCACAATTGATGTTTGAAGAAGAAGCTAATGGAGATTCAGGATGTCTTGGTGCAGTTCAACTGCCGTTTTTGGCAGACAAAATAAGCTTCCTCAATCCTCGTATTGTCCATCATATCGCCAAGTTTGAACACAGTCAATATTTTACTTGCACTAGAATATCTAATGCCATGCGAGGATATTCCATAGAAAAAAATCTATTATCAAAATTATATTGAAATAAAAAAACTAAATTAAATTAATTAGTTGCTTGATGTTTAATTTATTGCGTGGGTTTGAGTCCTAAACTAAAATTTGGGAATTTAAGCTATTGAATGTTATCCAACCAGGTGGGACCTATTCTAACTCATCCACAAACATGGAACAAGTTATCTATGTGACGGTTGATTTCATTTTGATCCCTGTAGTCTCAATTTTACCCGAATTAATATCGCTCACAATCTCGATTTTTATAGTTTATAAAATAATTGCGATTTAGAAATTGTCTGTTTAAAATTTAATAGAGATTTTGCCATTTCGATTTATTAAATAATAGCTCAAGGTTATTGCAAACTATTTTTATTTTTCAGACAGTTGTTTGTTTAAACTGAAGATGTGAAGGGAAAAAAAACGGAAATTAATCACACAAGGAACAGCTGTAGAGTAAGAAAGAAGCTTTCTGGTTAGATGAGACATTTAGCAAGGCAAACCTGACAAGGAAGAAGCGCAGTTTAGAAAAGGATTGATCTCGCCAATTTATTCATTTACATGCATGACACAATTTACTTGCCGTTCACCTAAAGAAAAATTAAACAAATGCTTTAAACTTTAGTATATTTTTTTTTCAACCCATTCAAATTTATTGAAGATTAAATTTAATTATTAATGAAATTAAAATTCTCTCGATCAATCTCAACATGGATCCAAAAGTATTCCTCCAGATTGCAACCCAAAACTTTTAAATGGAAAATTATGTTCATAAAAAAGTATAATTAATTGACCTAAAAGCTTCTATATTAATTTTAGGCTTATTTGAAAGCAAGTATTTTACGGGGAAAAATTGGAGTGGCACTGGTATTCACATTTCACAATGCAAGAAAGATAGTTGTGGTAATAAACGCTAAACTGGCTTACCCAGCTAATTGGTTGAAGATATGAAATTAGAATTTACAACATAATGTTTAGTGAAATCAAAATAATACACAAATCTAGATAATATCACCAGATCTTTTATCCACCTATCTAAACCAAACACTAATGGGAGAGTTAAATATATGAGCATTTGAAGTGCAAGATCAAGAGGAGTTTACTTGCCACTGCATTGTGCCATTTGGTATCAACTTCTGCTGGCTCTACTTCGATTGAGTGCTGGGCTTTCATGCAGCGTTGTTAGAATTTGAGGCATTGACATGCCACCTGAGACCACAATCTCTGCAAGTAACCATGGATTTGAGTTAACAAGGATGAGTTCACAGGATGTTTTGTTGGCGGAGTTAGCTCTCCCGGAGCTGAGTTATTACCCCAAAAAAAAATGGTGGAAGGGCTGTGGTTTACCGATTCCTTCACGGACAGAGAGATTTGGTCTTATGACATCACTGGACTTGACCAGAAAAACATCGCCAATGTAGAGATGGTTTGTTGGAACATAGACACAGCAGAGTTCCTCCTCACCATCGTAGCTCTGTTGCATAATGGAGAAATAAGTGGTATAAAAACATGAACAAGTTTTATGAGAGGAAGAACATGATAGAGAAATGAATGATACTGAGAGACTAATAAAATGCTCAATTGACTTGCATGTCTAATGCGACAACTAAAGAACTTCAAAATTGGCAAAATCACAGCTTTGAGCACAAATATGGCATTAGATACTTTCTGATGCTTCAGCCGGTACCACTTTTCTTCCTTCACTCCTTTCTCTACCATGTATGTTTTGTCAGCTATTCATTTTTATTCCGCCATTCTACTTAGTTGACCGTATTTTGAAATAAATAACCAGAGAGAATGACAGTTAGCTAAGCCTGACTGATTTAATTTATTCCCATATATGCCACCTGATCTGTAGTGATAACGCTAATATTTTTCTACTCTTAAGTCGAGGATTTGCACCAAGAGAACATGAGCATAGACATTTTTTAGAACAAATATCAAAACTAAGCATTCATGGCAATAATGGACCTGAAGAAGAACAGTTGAAGTGATAAATCCAAAGGCATATTCACCAACTCGAGGATGCCTAATAATGGCAACTTCTTTAAAGGCTTGTTTATTCTGGTCTGCAAAAAGGGAACATAGATTATGCATGAATAACATATGATAGAGAACCAAAAAAAGACTAGTATAAAATACCAGGTGATACAGCAGAACTAATTTGCTTAGAGGCATTGTAGATATGCCGAACAAAAGGCATGCGCTTGATAAACCATTCACCCAGACCGAGGACAGATGTTCCTAGCCATGATGACATGAACACTCCAACCAGGAAGATGAATGTTATAGAAGTCACAAAACCAAGTCCTACAAAAAAGAGATTCCCATTTAAGTAAACCACCTGATTAACTAAGATAACAAGATGCAAAGGATCTTTTAAGCTAACACACACAAGCAGAGGACTTATCTTTATCCAAGGTAGTAATTAATGTTGATAAATTATGTGATGCAATAAACAAAAAAATGCTTCTTGAATCCTAACAATGGCTAATATCCATGTTCAGGAAAATACCTGGACGTTAGTTTGCCTGAAATGTCGGCATTATAATTGAGAGATAAAGCAGCTGAGTAGTGAGAAGATTACAAAAAGTTATACAATACTAATCTACCAATACATGCATGCTCTTAAATAATGGATACAGAAAGGAATAATCTAGGACGATGAACCAAAATGTTCTCTGATAGAATCAATTTCCATACCAAATATGTTAATCCCAAGTTGAGCATAGATTGGTGAAAAAAAGCCGTCAACAAAATGAATGAACCACCAGGTGATATAGAAGGTAATTGCAATTGGAAACAAGATGACACTGCACAGGAAACAATAATAGATCAGGAATTAAGACTTCATCCAGGAGTACTTGAAAGATTGTGGTAAACAATATAACACATACAAAACCAATATGCTTTCTATAGTTAAATGCATCTGTCATCTAGCATATGGCTTAGAAATAGAAAATAGTGAGAAAAAAGGGGTGAAGCAAAATAATTATACATTATGATGGGAAGTACAAGGACATAAGTAAATAAATTGGTCCCTTTTCTAAGAGCTTAAGCTTTTGGATTAGTGGTGATTATTGCATCATTCAAGTATATCCAGCACTCATTCTGATGGATGGCCTGAGTTTTAATTTTTACATGTTCTTCATAATAACTTGTCAACAAAGATAATGTCTAAATTAAAACTAAAAGGAAAATAAATGAAGCATATTGAATACATAAACTAGTCTGTTGAATACATTTAGCGATAAATGAAGAATCAATGAGGTAAACATACTTGCAGCTACTGACCTTGAGAAACCAAAGTTGAATGGCCTTGTTATGGATATATGATCACTTATACAAAGAAAATTTCAACAAAGATTACGATTAATTCTGATTCTCTATTTATCAAATACCAAGAATCAGCAATCTACATAAGATATAAGGTGTGACCAAGTGACTCCAAGAGAATATGAGGCAACTCACTGCACAAACCACAGATGATGAAGACTTGCATCCAAGTTCCACTCTTGTCTACCTTTCCACTTATTATCGATTATAAGCAACTTACAATTAACATATTGTCACTTGTTCACATATGCTTACATTGGGATAGCTACACTATACCTGCCACTACCATCTCATAAAGGGAGAGGGCACCTTAATGCATAAATAAATGTATCATGAGAAGGAGAGAGACAACTCGGAAAATTTTCTTGAAATCAGCAAGTCCTTCAAACTAACAATGATGAGCTTAAAAATTGTGTTTTACCATCAGCACACGACATTAAATATAAGAAAGAAAGAAACACATTCGCACATACAGAAAAGAAAATATAAAAACTAGCAAAGACCACAATAGACTAGTTCTAATAGCAAAGAAACACATTTACACATACATTTTCATAGCCGCTAAAAATTTTCAATGGTTAGGACTAAAAGAATGTGCAGAGCACACCAAAAGAAATCCAGTTTCTTTTGAAGGACCAGAGAAATTTAAGATCAACAAAGAGAAGCTTACCATCCTGTCATGAACTTCTTTGACGCCCAACTTCGTATAACTTTATAAAAGGCCTGAGAGCACAAGTGGGAATAACTGAGGTAAGTTTCCCTAAATCAGCCCCAAACAGTGCAAAGATTCCAGATATTTCTATGCATCTCTCATGGAATAAGTTCTAATAAAAATCTACCAGTGTTTTGCAGTTGATTCTTGAAGCCATCTACCAATAATTCATTCTTTCTAATATCACGGAGATTACAAGCATGAACAGGATGTAATAATCTACCAACGGCGTTATTAAAAAGGGACCAAGGATAACACATTATCCTTGCAGCTCTAGACATACGAGCCACACACTTCGAGGGAACTGATTTTGTTATGAAGAGGAGCATAATGTGAGTATCATGCTATATAAGTGTCAAAATTTAAGACAGAAACAACAGATTTCTTTGCAGGAGCGGACAAGGTACACGGTTGCATTTAGTTGACTCGCTATTTCAGTATTTCCTATATGAGCGTAATTATTTTACAAAACCAAAAGGAGCAATTTTTGCAGCTCATTCAGTCATTCTCCATTAATTTGATCCAACACTTGAAGAAAACAAATCCAAGACGAAAAGTCAATCGAAAAGCAAAAAGCCCGCACCAGACCAAACCCTAATTACCATCGTCTAAATAACGCGTCCGTGCTAGGAAAAAAAAATGATCAGAATAAGGAGACTCCGACTCCAACCAGATCAAAGTAAACAGAATCCCTAAATCAAGAAGGGAAGTGGGGAAACCAATTTAGTGAAGAGGGGCGACCTCTCGACCCGAGCTGTGGAGGTGGGCGGAGGCGGAGGAACCGGCGGCTGAAGAAGAGGAGGCCTTGGCGTCAGGGTCATCATCGGCGTCGGAGGGGCGGTCCTCCACTGGGATAAGGAGCTCCCGATCTCTCTCCCTGCTCACCATCGCAATCAGCGACTTGTCGTCGACCATCACCTGCGCCTTTCCCCCTTGCCAAAATGGAAGACGGTTTCAACCCTGGTTGGCGTTATAACAAGGGACGTAACGTTTCGGCCGCGACAATGAAACGGGAGTACGGAACGGATAAAGCAACACTTCGGCTAAGCTTCCATTATTAATTAATAAAAATTTATATATGGTATTTTATAAATTCAACTGATACACTAAATTCCACACCACGCCATATTGTATTTTTTATTTTAAATTTTTTTATTATATTATATAATTAATAAAATTAAATATAATATATATTATTAAATATTATATTATAAAATATCATAAATAAAAATTATTTTATAGTTATTATTATTTTCCTCTTTACTTGTAATAATATTAATTATTTATTATAAATTGAAATTAAGTGAATTTATTAGTAGCATATTTTAATTTTATTATACATATTTGTAAAGATTTAATGTATTAAAATTTTTATTTTTAATTTATTTAATATATTTTAATTATAATTATGTCTATAAATTATATTACTAATTTCATAAAAAATACAATAAAATATTAAAAATTTTAATATGTATAAGTGTAAAAGACATCACCCATTACCACATACAAAATAAAAATGATAATCATAATTTTTTATATATTAGTTGGATGTAAATTTTTTTTTAAAAAAATTAAGGCATTAATTTTAAATATAATAATTATCCTAAAAATATTAATAAATTAAAATGTATGTTAATAATTAAATTATGAATTAAAAAAGAGAATGTTTTAAAGAATATTCTTATTTTATGATATGACATGAATATATTAGAGCTGAAATAATGTTTAATACAGAAATTATACTATTTTAATATGAAATTACATTAATATATAATATTATAGATTGTAAATGGTCTTAGTATATTTATTTAGCCCGGGACATACTTGAGTTGGCTGTGTGGCAAAATATTATTTAGCATATTTTAAATAGTGGAAACTAAAAACACTGGAAAATAGTGGTGTAAAAAAATGATCTTAAGAAAATATAAATAATTATTTCCTTTTTTATAAAACAAATAAATAAATGAATTTGCTCTGAGTATTAACTAGTTTAATCTTAATCTTAAAATACATGAGATGTATTGGGAAGTGCATGTAATCGGAGGAGTATTCAGGTTTAATTAGATTGTTTCAAAATTTTAATTTTTTTATAAAAAAATCAATTATATCAGTTAATTCAATTTTGTTTTTAAAATTATTTATTTAATTAAACTGAATAAACTAAAATAAAAAACTATTTAATAAATTCCTAAATGAGTGAACCTATAAATCCCTTTAATTTGTTCAGTTTTTATTAGAAATTTAATTGATTCAATTAGTTCGAAAAGATTTAATTTATTCAATTTTAATTAATTTGGTTTGGTTTTAATCAAATTCTCAACTCTATCTATAGGTCAGTAAGTTTTGGACGAAGGCATTTCAGAAATATAATTTGTGTATTATGAAAGTTGGATATGTGATTTGGATAATACCGAATGAGCAATCTTACACGTGTGGCAAAAGGTGATTCGTTCGCCCCTAACGCCCCTGCCAACCCGTCCCTGGACCAACACGGAGGAGGTAAATTACGGATGGCTACTAACCATTAGTGCAAATGATTAAGACATGGGAGAGGCATGCTCGGGTGCGCCAAGATTCGACCTCTTGATCTCATGTGGCAACCTTCCATGTCTTAACCATCGCACCGCCCCGAGGGGACGAATGAGCAATCTTACACGGTTTATTAAAATGTCATTAAGAGAAGATATGAGCAATCGTTTATAGCATGAACAATGACTCACAACATGGAGAATAAAACAGAAGATCAAGAAACTGCGCTTTCAGAACAAATGAGTTACAAAGTTACACGAAGACATACTTGTCTCTGAATTGAGCTTGTTCTAGTTACACAAAA
>JBBPFP011305031.1:0-10060 GCA_037974795.1 Kaempferia galanga
GATCACATCAAAACCAACTCGGGGACTAACAAGTATTGCCCAATGATACGGTTCCGAGAACAGTAGGCCTTCGAGTAGGAGTCGAACAAGGCTTCGAACGAAGTAAAAATCTCCCGCGTTAGTGTGCCTATTTTGTTCGCTATTTTTCCGCTGCGTACTCGAATTATTTTTAAGAATTATGAAACAACGCAATTCACCCCCCCCTCTCGCGTCTCTATGGTCCTACACCTTCAACCCCACCGAAGGCGCCTTCAACCCAAAAATCTATCTCAAAGAGAATGACTCTTATCATCGAAGAAGTCCTCTATTTTATCCTTCTGAAGGCGCCTTCAGCGCCTTGAAGGCACCTTCAGCGCCTTGAAGGCACCTTCGGTAGGCACCTTTACTCCCTAAAGGCGCCTCCATGCCTCCCCGCGTGGAGCTTCTGCCATGTGCTCTAAGGCGCCTCCAGCACCCCTGGAGGCGCCTTAAGTACTGTTCATCCGAGGTTAAACTCTACTTTTGACCCTATAAAACAGTGTTAGTGCCACAGAAACATATATATATATATATTGCAAAACAAAATTAGCACAATAATAGATAATGTTAATAAGATTTTATCCTTCCAAGACCAACATCCTAAACTTAAGGTTCCCAAATGGACCTATGCTGGACCAACGCTAGACGTTCCCTCTAACGGTAACGCGTCCTCACTAAGTCACTCTCCTCTTGTGACTTACCTCACTTACCTGCCAGAATCGCACATCGACATTCGGGAATCGAACATCCTGTCTTCTTATTGGAGTCACACATCTAGTCTTCAACCAATCGGGAATCGCACATCCCAATCTCCTACCGGAATTGCATATCCGGTCTTCAATCCATCGGGAATCGAACATCCCAATTTCCTCCCGAAATCATACATTCGGGCTTCACTCCATCGGGAATCAAACATCCTGATTTCTTATCGCACATCCAGACTTTGAACTGTACTCTTGGTAGAGACATTAGATCACACATAGTCTAACTTTAATCCAGTTGTCATTCATCAAAACTTGAGTTTAATTATTAGCACAAACTGTACCAACAGAAGATGGAGTCATCTTGTACAATATGCTAATGATATTTTCTTCTAGATTTCCCTAATTCATGTTTCTAAATTCCTAGCATGATTGCCAACATTATGATCTCAATCTTAATGATCCAAATTAGTTTGAACAATCCAAATTGCAGTAGAATCTAAGTAAGCCTAGAATCTTATGAACTCGTGAGCAGGTCCATGTACTCCCTTCTCCCTCACCATTTCTTGGTAAGATCTCAATCTTGAAAAATGCTTACATTCACATAAACATTTTGAAACATAAAATTCATTTCAAATAGATCATTTTGTCATACCATATCATTTATGAGACTTGTTATTATACAAGAATCCTTTTAAACTTATAAATAAAAATCTTTTTAAAGTTTTTGTCATTGTCAGCATCATATAAAATTTAGTACCTGCTAGAAAAAATGTAACAGATTCAAAGTTTATTATTTATAGATTCACCGAAAGAATAATTTTAATAGTAGAATGATGCAAATTTTAAAATGTTACTAATAATACTAGATATCAAAAACTTAATTCATCTGATAAATTATAAATACCAACTATAATTTGCAAAAAATGTTCTTGTTAAATTATAGGATCTTACATCCTCCGTTTGTTTTTACGAAGACCCTATCAATTTCTAGTCATTCCTAAGTAAATCTCGATCCTAACAACATTGGTTCCAAAAAAATGTATTTCCTTTAATTGTGGCATAACAATAAGAGAGTTGCACTGCTCTTTTGTATTTCCACTCCAGTTTCCTCAATCTTCCATCCTCCAACTTCCACATATCTACCGTATTTTGGATATACATATCACCATGGATCATGGAAGTTAAAAGACACAACAGCATTTCATCACAAGGACATAGGAGAAATTTTACTCACCCAAGATCATCATGCAAGATTTAAAACATAGAAATAAATTATACAATTAAAATCATATCCTTTAGTTCTCTCCATAGCTTGGTTTTCCTCTTCTCTCTCCTTTTATAGCCTTTATATGAGTTGAAAGCATTGAGAAGGAAGAGAAGATTTATCCTTTATATGCGAGCAAAACCCTAAATATTGCCTCAGAAGAATTGTGAGGTTTAGACTTTCAGTCATTCATTAAATCAAGAGGATATGATTTCTTAACCAGATCCTGTGACACCCCTATGCACTAATACTTTGTGTTCACCTTATCCAGTCCAATTTTAATTAAAAAAAATAATAATTCCTTTCTGACTTTTCTTTAATGATATAAAAAGTTGCCTCATGATTTTTTAAAATTTTATAAGAAATCACCAGATCTCTGTACCAACACTACAGCCATGAAAATCTACTTTGTATCTTTTCTTTAGCCATATGAAAAAGTCAACTTTATGATTTCTTTAAAATCTTATGAGAATCTTTATTAAAAGCTTTTAAATTGAAGGGTTGCTTCTAATTTCAAGTTTCAAATTTTTAAAAGCTTTTAAAGTTTTTATTAAAAAAAACTTGTTATCTCTAATAGGTTAAATTAGACCATATTTAAGGAGAACAACTAAGTTATAGCAACAGACCATGCATTGCTTGAATAAAAGTGTCAATCAGACAATGAAGCTATAATCATAATGCAACTTGTTCAATAGTCGGGAGGTAACCGACCAGCAATGGACTTAATGCACCAAGTCATATTATTTTGGGAATGAATGTTATCAAAATATTGCAAATGACTGCTGCATACCTGATGAATGATGCTTTTATCAGATGCAGCATCTCTTCCAGTTACTAACTCAAGAAGGAACACACCAAAGCTATATACATCGCTCTTTACAGAGAATCTTCCAGACTCATATACTCTGCATAATTAGCAAGGATTATTCAAAACAATCAACTAATCACAAATTCTATGATTGTCATGTGTCCAGAAACTTGTAAGCTGGAACACTAGCTACATATATGAAGGAGGATTTTTTTATTATGTAATGTTAGACATCATTTTTCCAAGAGGATACATGAAATTAGAAAAGTACTCGGGATCAAGGAAAGGATCATCTTCAGACATCCTTGAAAACGAAGCAGCACCATCAACATGATTAAGTAAACTACGGACACCAGCATCTGCAACTTTGGGTGTCAAGTCCTCACCTACAAGAACCTTCACTGTACTAAAATTCATGTGAATCAGAGGTGGATTCAGGGAATGCAGATGAGCCATGCCTGCTCAAGACAAAGTATCTTATTAGCTTCCTGTCAGAATTATCTCAAGGTCCAGGATTTAATAATGAACAAAGTCTCAGTCCAGTATGGTAAACAAAGAAAGAATTGTTCATTATAATGACATGGCAGTGAATAGCATTATTCTTCAACTAGAAAATTGATAGTAGTGAAAGGATTCTTTACTTGAATATTTAGTGATAAAAAAGATGTTATTCTTTAATTGAGCTACATTTCTAGCTCACAAGTCATATAGAACATAAGGAAAACACAAATGCTAGTGATTCGGGAGATCATCACCTTTAGCTGCCCCAAGGGCAATGAAAAGCCTGTGCTTGAATTCCAATTTTCCACTTGAAGATTGAATTGAACCTGAACAAATTAACCAAGAGTTCAAACAACATGGTGAAACCAAACAGATCATTGGCCTAGTAGAATTAGAACTTACCATATAAGCGAGTTGAGACACTGCCATTTGGTATATACTCATAGATAAGCATCTGCATATCATTCTCTTGGCAGTAACCTAAAAGGCTCACAAGGTTTCTGTGGCAAATAGAAGAACGATAGCGAACCTACAGTAAGCAATCTCAAATTACACCACTATTCCAAACTTATACTTTAAAATGAATTTCACATCATTGCTGCTGTCAATCAGTTAGTATAGAGAATCAAAGGCCATCAATTGATATAGTGAACAAATGTCACAATGAATATTACTTATGTTATCATTTCCAACTGTGTAGAGTTGGATAGTATGCATATTTTCATTGAGCAAATCTTTTTGGCATTCAGTTGTATTAAATTGAATACCTACCTCTTCAATAAATTGTGGACTTGGGGAAGATGACCTTCTTTCTATAGCTACAAGAATGCCATTTTGAAGCAAACCCTTGTGCACTTGTC
Organism: Kaempferia galanga; assembly: GCA_037974795.1. Lineage (NCBI taxonomy): Eukaryota > Viridiplantae > Streptophyta > Magnoliopsida > Zingiberales > Zingiberaceae > Kaempferia > Kaempferia galanga. The sequence goes on from JBBPFP011305031.1 coordinate 4,156, forward strand.
CAAACAAACCATAGCCAATCAGATTGATATCGTCAAAATTCTTTGTAGCCAAATTTAACTCCTCAAGTGTAAAGCATTGAGTTCCATGCAATTCTGCTGTCTCAATATTCTGTCCTGCTGGAAGGTTCAGTGTAGAAAGAAGTTCTTTTTTTTGTATTCTCACCAGAAAAAATGGAGTAGATAAGATTCAAGAAAAATGTCAGTAACAGTAGCAACCTTGTATAGACGAATCAGAAGAATTTGTCTCTGATGTTTTTGCGATGCTCCTATTACGCAGGAAACAATAGTATACAAACATAATTGTTAACCCCAAAACAGTCATGGCTCCTGCAGCACCTCCTAGAGCTGCTGCAAGAGTCCTTGACATCTGGTATAGGAATCCACTTCAATGCAAAGGAACGAATTTTTGAAAATTAGCCTGTCTTGACATTTAGCCTAGCATGTAATGAGCATCTGTTAGTTATCGACACCAAAAGGATTGTTCAAGGGAAAAAAGAAGAAAATTTTTTAAAACCATATAAAAACCTTTTCTGCAGTCCATTCACATGCCTGATAGGTCAATTAAATCTCAAAGGGCAATAATTTTGAAACAACTATCTATCAAATATAATTATCCAAATAATTAAATCAAAGGAAAATGATCAGGACATGAAGTGCTGAAACAATAAACAAGATGGGAAAGAGTAAACCAAAGATGAGTATTTGATAATGTAAAACAAGACTGCAAGTAACCATGTTGCGCTCATTAGAAGTTGTATAATAGCATTACTAGGAGGGGTTTAACTTAACATTCTCACCCCAAATGGGAGACACTGTGCGGTTCGTACCAAAAAACAAGAATGCAAGTAGAAGTTATACTAACTTATATTTATTAACTATAGATTTTTTAAACAACAAATCCATGCATGATTGAGCATTAAGTTAGAAATGATGCCTTCTCGATACAAATATGGTGAATGATGTTAACAAAACATTTATTGTTGCAGTACCTTTCAAGAACAGAACACTAAAAAAAATTCGACTTATAACTGATTAATATGATATCAGAAGTGCACCATAATCAAAGTTCTTTTGTCAACAACTATTATTGGTGCAATGATGCTCCCAAGCGGTGGGGTTCGACCAAGTTATTTTGATGCATTTGGCAAACCATTAAAGTTAGCTTTGAGTTGTGTTGCTGGCATGTGCATCAAGTGTGCAGAGACTTGAAACAATGAACATAAAAGGTCAGAAAGTTTGGTGACTCAATGCAGTCAACTTGTTTGATTGTGGATGGCTTGATGGTTGATCGCCTGATAAGAGATGAACTTAGAATGTGACCGGAGAAGGATGACATGTGAGTTTAGAGAGCTTGGTGTGTTCAAGAAACCAAGAGACTGACTCTAGGTGTACTTTCAGGTGGCAGGAAGCGTGTTGGATCGTAGGTGAGGGGTGAAGGATCATTTAGTGTGTCCAAGGAACTGAGGGTTTAACATGAGGTGAGCTTAAGGGCAATGAAGAGCATTGGCCATGTTGAAGAGCTATGAGAGATTACAAGAGAGTGTGTAATTTTATGTTTTTTGCTTTTGAGCAACATTATCAAAATGATGTGCAAAAGTAGGGTTTGCGCTGCTTAGTGGCTTTTGTGAAGCATTTGATCGAGGGACCATAAGCCTTGAACTGAAGTTTGTAGCTAAACTTGATCATGAGACTTCCCGTAGGCTCACGAGGGTGTAAGCCGAGTAAAGGAGTCTCTAAATAAATTTAGTCAACTAGAGATTGATCTCAGTTGACTATAGAGTTCATTTAACTGAGAAATTGACTGAACACTATCTAAGCAACAATCGACTAAAGTTGAATGTAGCCAACAAGTTGACTAGAAGTTCAATTAGTCAATTAAAGGATGAGCAATTGGCTCCCTAGATAATCATTGGTTGTTCAACGACTTCAGTTGCCCAAGTAGTATTCTTGAGTCATTTCCAATCAATTGGAGGCAAGCAAAATAAAACCGTTTGGAGCAACTTTTTTTATAAGCCTTAGAACCACTGGAACAACTTTTATTTAAGCCTTAGAGGTTTCTTGAGTGGTCAAGGGTGCATTAAAATATATGAGATTTTGTTGTGATCTAGTGCTCGAGTGAACTACTCTCCAAGGGTTTGGGAATTAAGCCGAAGGCTTTTTCAACAAGTCCTTGGTAATCTTCTCTCCATAAGCTTATAATTTCATTTCTATTTGAGATGAAAGACTCTTTGGTAATCATCCAAAAGGATTGGAATTGTAAGGAGGCTTGCCTCTTGTAAATGAGCAATTTTAGTGGATTGATTAAGAGTGACTCACCTAATGAGTTATGAGTTGTGGAATACGAACCATGTAAATTAATAATGTTAATATTGTTTCATTATTTTTATTATTTGCATAGTGAACAATATTCAACCCAAACCACCCCACACATAAGCACCTCACATGAAGTAACAGCTTTATTTGACTCTACCCGGGGTCTTTAAGTCCTAGCTTTATTTTTATTATTTGCATAGTGAACATTATTCAACCCAAACCACCCCACATATAAGCACCTCACATGAAGTAACAGCTTTATTTGACTCTACACGGGGTCTTTATATTTAACACCTCGTCCAAATCCTCGTTCAAATCCCCCTCTACCCAGGGTTCACCCTACACTATAATGATCCTACACACATCAGTATCAGGATAATGAGAATCAACTACTTACTTCAATGATTAATAACACATGAAATTATTCATAATCCAAGCATGAAATGATTCCCATGAGATAGTATTCAAGACCAAAGTGCTTGTAATTGGATTATCTGCATCCATTATTGACAAGACAAAGAAATATCTAAAGAAACCATCGTGTAGTAAAACAAAAAGCAGATAGATTATGCATTAATCACGTTATCTACATCCAGAAGATGTCTGGACGAAAGAAATCATCTAAAGAAACTCATGCAGTCAAACAAAATGCTAGATTTATGCAAAACCAAATAACTCAAGCTCTAAAGATGTGTTCAGAGGAGTTGCATACATTGTAATTTCAAAGCCTCGCCAATCCAAAAAAGTGTTACGTAACCAAGATTCAGAACTAAGTTGGAGCAGATTCAACTAGAAAAAAAAAGAAGAAGAATTGGACTACCAAATGAAACGCACAAGCCACGTTCAGTATAACACAAAACAAACGACTTTACGATCAAATACCATTATATGGAAGAAAAACTAGCCACCTGCAATCTTTTCCAGAACGAGGATTTGAATTCACAACGATGTTGCTTCATTCGCTCATCGTCTATGTACATGCCCGCTCAACCAAACAAAACTACTGGGGTTTCAACAAGGCGCTGCCAGCTGCCTGTTCGACTCAGGCATTCCCGATCTAGCGATAATTTAATTCAACACCTTTCAAGCAATCATCATTCCCCATATGGTCGCCTCCTCTTCTCCTTAACATGTGATGTCCTGCCCAAACAAGCCAAACCGAAGTCAAATCAAACAACCCAGAAGCATTAAAGCCAGCAGCTTTTCTAAGAAAAATCCTAAAAAGGGTCAACGACAGCAAAACCCGGAGAAATTAATTAATGCAGAAGAAAAATTCAAACTTTGTTACCTGTTTCTTCCTCCTCTTCTCTTCGCTCCCTTCCCGAACAACCCCAGGCAAATCCGACGGCAGATTTTTCGAACGAAATGTCGGAAAAGCTCAACGGCAGGGACGAACTCGAAGAAGTAAGATACAAATAGATAGATAGAGAAAGAGGATGTCTGCTGTATGGGCTGTAAAGCAAAGGAGAAAGCGGTGTCAGGTACCTCAAGTTGGAGGCTTCTTCTGTGGAATTGGACGGACACCCACAGATTTTCCTTATTACTTTTTGATCTTTGAGCTTCTCGCTTCTCAATAATGCACGATCGATCAGATTGCTTCAGATCTCCTCTCTCTCTTTCACTCATTTCTAATTCTACTGCAAGTTTTCAACAGGAAGAAGAAAGGGACGAGGTGGGTGAAGGTTCATTTTCGTCATGTTATAATTTAATGTCATTTTATTTTATTTTATTTTTTAAATAGTTTTTGGTCTCAATTAACATGAGCTTCTAGTTGGTTAGTCAATTTTAATTGTCTTTAAATATGCAATATATAAAGCTAAATTTCATTTTATGTTCTATAAATTTATAGGTTTTCTAAAATACCCCTTATAGGCCTATTTCTATTTTACAAATACTTATGAAAATATAAGATTAAAATAATGAATTTTTAATATATATATATATATATATGTATTTGGGTTGGGACCTTAATTATTTTGGCAGCCTACTGGGCCGGTTATGGGCCCGAGTTGGTTGTCCATTTCGGTTATGGGCCAGGTCCGACTTGGACTCGACCAGTCGGATCTACTCAACCCTGGCTGTGAGTTATGCAATGACAAATTTTGTGTGGGTTCTAACTTGATGATGATTTTAAAAAAAAAACGATCCTCATACATAAATTTGACTAAATATATTTTGACCATTGGTCTTTCAAATATAAATGTGTCCAAAAAATATAATTTATATTTAAAAAATTGTAGATCAAAATATATTAGATCAAATTGATTTTGGAAGGTATAGATATAATAATATGAACTAAATAAATACATAAAAACTAATTTCGTATTGTCCTGAACTCTATAGCATTAATTTGTAATTTTAACAAGTTCAACTAATTAATTTTTTTTTAAACTCTAACATGTTCAAATTACTTTTGAAATTCATCTAATTGACTTAGCTATGAAAAAAATATATTAGGTCAAAATAATATTTGAGGATATTTATATACTTAGGAGAACTAGACGAATATATAGAAACTTATTTTATATCATTTGAGCTCTCTAGATCCATCAACATGCTTTAGACAAATTTAATTTTTTTTAAAAAAAAATCACCGAATTTGCGATAAATCCTGAATTTGTTGCAAAACTTGTGACGAATCCGTGGATTCATGGCAAGTTCTATAATGAATCTATGGATTCGTTGTAGAAACACAAAATTTAAATAAATAGCAATAATTCATATAAATATATGAAAATAAAAATTATTAGAAAAACATATTAGGATGTTGAGATGAATACAATTATCCATTGCAAAGATTTACAACGAATTCAATATTGGTTGTAAAATCTGCGACGAATAACTAATTCGTCACAAATTCCACAATGAATAATTATGTCATTGTAAAAATTGTGATGAATGATTTATTCGTCGCCGAATTTCCAACAAATATTTATTTTCATTGCCAAATCGTAACGAATTACATAACGAAACAGCCTTTGTTGCTGGTTTGCTATGAAATTTGTTCGTTTCTAAATTTCTTGCTAAGTAGCAACAATTCATATTTGAAAGAACAAAGTTTGAAAGCTTTTTTTTCACATGTAATAAAAAAAACTGTCATTTTCTGATCTATACCCACTGCGTCGGCTGCTCGAACGATCGACTGCACGGGAGACGCCAAACAAAAAAACTAGAGCTCAGGGGAAAAGACACGAGCTAAGAGGAGCAGGTGAGTTTGTCGGCCATTGAAGCCCAAAGCCCCAGTAGAGATCTGCCCTCCAAGCGACGACGGCGCACATATTCTCGTTCTTCCTCCTCCACTTTTCTCCCCTCCCTCCCATTTAAAAGAGAATGATCTAATATCACCAGATCAAATTATGACCAAATTAAATCAAGACATAATAATTATTTGAATAAATCTGTTTGCTAGGTCAATTGACCAAATCATATAAATACACTATATATTATACCGCATGTACATGAACTCGAATCCACAAAGTTTTAATTTGCCTAATACTTTATTCGGCAATTTACTAAAAGGCGCACTCACGTTAAGCAAATTACCAAAAGGCGTACCCCACTTTCAGATTTACCAAAAGGCGCATCTGTAATA
>JBBPFP011305140.1:0-10059 GCA_037974795.1 Kaempferia galanga
TCTACCGTACATAAAGTACGAGGCACTTCCAACAACAGGTATACTAGGCACCGAAAGAGATAGATGAAGCTGATGGAACGGGAAAGCTTCGACTATCCTTACTAGCAGTTTAATTAACTGAGTTTTCTTACCAGGCTCGACCGGGCCTCTCACTCAGTCGGCTTCCATTAGCGGTAGGGATGGACTCGGTCTCTCTGAAAACTTATCTCTTTTGTTAATAGCTCCTTTGATAAGGCGTGTTATCCGATCGAACACCTGTGTGATTGATGTTGACTCATTGGTCCGAACCGCTCAACTTTTAACCCGGCTAGCTCAGAGAATGTTCTGGTCGGGAGCGACCCTGGGGCCACTCAGGCAATAAGTCCACTCAATCGGGCTACCTCGGGAAAGGTCAGACAATAGATCCATTCGATTTTCCTTAACTTAAACTACCACCTCAAGAGCTCCGACTCTAATCCGATTTCGGAGGACCTATCTTATCCATTACATCACCATGAAAAAGGTCATTTCTCAGAGTGTGACTCACTTTTATAAATCTATAATCAATTCAGCTGTACCCGAAGCATAATTGATGAATTTTCTGGCTACAAGTCCAGGTTCTCAGTATGCTAAGCACATCAAAGGATTCGACAGGACCACTATACGTGACAGAGCCAATCAAACTATGCGCGAAAGTCAATGCAGCCCATTGAATCAGTTGAGTTTGATTGAATCCCGGAAACAGGCCTACGGGTTTGAAGACCCTGAACAGCTAAGCATCAAATGCCCATTATTGTCTTAAGAAGTAGCGACTCTGACATCGATCCCGAAGGTAGCTGGGCACCGCGAGGTGCAAGCAGACAACGTCCAGTGAGTGTTTGCTCCGGAAAAAAGACAATGTCTAGCTGGCGAACCTTAAACACGTGATTCCATCTGACTTGACCTAGTGATGGGAGTCACGATATGAGTTGCGTTCAATTGAAATATGGGAAATTGCCAAAAGGGCACACATAATTGGGAATGGACCGCAAAACTCACCCTACTTTAATAATTATCAAATAACATATTAATTTATCTAGTTTTCCCTTCCATCTGGGTACAATTTTCTCCAATTAAACCTTTTATGTTTGTTTCTCATCCTTTGCATGCCCCATAAAAGTCTAATCCTGAAACACCAATGGAAAATTTGAAATAAATAATAGAGGATATTTTTAATCGAATCTAAGATGGATTAGGCTATTTAGATTTCTATAAATTTATACCCTCTATCTTCTTCTCACTCAATTCTAACCTAACGTATGCGTGTAAGTTTATAGAAATTAAAATAGCATAAATTTATTAGCCAAGTTTTATCAAAATTTACTGAGGAATTTAGAAAGTTTAAATTACACTTATTTGACGTCCTATGAAGTTTTAAGACGGTAAGGAACCGTATCATTCATTATTTATGTAGGGCTCCCTAAAATTGTTTGAATTAATAGGAAAGAGAAGAAATCAAAGAGAGAAAGGAAACATACATGCAGATAAAAATCAAGTTTAACACCCTTTAGTAATTATCAAAACACAAATAAGATACGCCTTCTAGTCAATTCGGCTCCTTTTGGGCAATTTCCGATGAAATAAGGAGTCGTATGACTGGTAAACTCAAAATTTTGCAAGAGTAGCAAATCGTCAAGGGTAAAATAAAATACTCACAATGACTTCGAAGCTAGAAATTTATTACTATGTCCTCGGGGCAAGAATGAATTCTAAATGAAACAATAAAAAAAAAACTGATCAAATCTTCGAATTCAGATAAGATATCATGATGTCGGATCAAGAGGTGTGTCAAACTATTTGATTCATGACAAAAAGAGCATTTCCTCAGGACATTTTCTTCATTGGTAGAAAAATAATACATAAGAAAAGCTTATATATATGGGTAGGACAACAGAGTAAACATTTAAAGAATACAATTTTTCAGGCAATACAGACCTGTCAACAATCAACAAACGGATGCATTAAAAGTCATCCTTTGCTCGACGAATAATACCCAGAGCTTGTGCATCAGTTGAAGTTGATGGAATATTCAAATTTTTCCGAATCTCCAGACTGGACGTGCGGAGAAATGGATTACATTCCTTTTCTCTCCTTATTGTTGTAGGGATCTATGATATTTAAACGAGCACAACAAAGTTAAATTCTTGGTAGATGACGAGTTAGAAAGATATCCATATATAAATGTCTTCTGTGGTACCCTAAGCCAAGAATTTAGATTGGTATTATTACCGTTGGAAGCCTTTTACTGCGCAGCTGAACCACATGTGCTGCGTATTCCTGGAGTGCTTCATTGTTGGGCTCTATGGACAAGGCAAACTTACTATTGCTCTGCAAAAAAGACAACAACATCACCATTGCATGTGCATTTTGCAACTGCAAACATAATGCGTGGTCTTATACCTGAGTGTACTCGTGGCCGCAATATACTACTGTCTCGTCTGGTAAGGAAGTGATTTTACGAAGTGAAGAAAGCATCTGCATCAAGAGAAATAGAATGCTGATGCTGAAAATAGTAAGGAATAAATAAGAAAAAAGAGTCAAGAGATAATTTGTGATCTTGTCAGTCATACTTTATTTTTTAGAGCATTAAAGTTGCTTGTGTTTCTCAAGGGCAATAGATTTTCCATAAGAATCAAAATCCTGTATTATACAAGAAATGTACTGAAGAAACTTACCAAACCTCAAACTACTACTGACTATCCAGTTTTTATTGAATGTCCACTTCCAAAGATTTTTTATTGGCAACTCTACACAGAAATAATTATTTCAAATTATAAGGACATTTTAGCAAAAATGAAACCTGATCTGGATCTCCTTCAAAAAGTTTGCCACACGATAAGCTAAACAAGGTATCCCCTGTAAATATAGCTCCACATCCTGGAAAGTAATAGCTTACATGACCTGTCCAATATTCCAAAACGTGGTTAGGCACGTTTCATTATTCGAGGGAGAAACTATAATGATTTGCCATGCGGTATAGAGGACAAAACCTGTAAATGAGTACATTTAGTTAGGTCCCACAATTAACATAAACTTACTAACAGATTTGGTGAAGAGCCTTTGTAATAAAGCGACAGCAAAATGATGAATTTCACAAAACAACAAAACTACCTACGATAAATAAGAATTAGCACAGAAGCTTCTAGAGAATCTAAGAAAGAAATAGGTTTTCAATCCATGGCAGCGACATCAAAGTGCACAAAATACAAATGCTACTAGCTTGATTGACAATGTCTAATATACCCAAGTAACAATCATCATTGTCCTTTTTTTGTAACTATGGCTTACCCAATTGTTGCAAGCATTTTGGAAAACCAAAAAGCAGGGGGAGTCCAAGCATAAGAAACAAAACTCAGTGATTCTTGAGATTTATTTTCCCATTATGATGAAAAAAAATCAATTGAGAATTGGTTCTAAATAACTGGTAAAGATGCAATTCATCATTATATTCTAGATGAAGCATTGCCAATTCTAGGATCCAAACCAAGAGAAAGAAACAAGAGCTATGCTAAATAAAATAAAGGGCTTCTTTAGCCAGATTTCAGCAAAGAAGTAGCACATCAATTATGGCGTGTCAAACCCCTTCATAAATATGACCTGTTGTATGCCCCGGAGTTTCCAACACAAGCACCTCGTGTCCTCCAAACATCCATGTTTCCCCATCATGTAGGGATATGTCTATGCCAGGAATTCTGTTTCTATCTTTAGCTGAACCAATGACCTAAATTTAACATACACATAAAGAAATGAGAAAAGCTCTCAAAAAAAATCAGCAAAAGTAAATAGGAACCGAATCTGCTACCCAATGTATGTAAGAAAATCAACCATGCTAATTTCTCAAAAGGGAAAAAAATGAGTTTCTGACTTCTTGCATAGCTAACTTGTTATAACAGTGAGAAATCCAGCAAAAGGAACCTTGATCTTATTGACTCCATTTCCTTTGGGTTTGAGAGGATGATTGAACAAACGGTAAAGGGATTAGCAAATAGGAATACATAAGCTAACACTACCAGACTAATGTCAAATATATAGCCTACATATTTTTTTTTCTGTTTGGATATTAGTGTTTTTCCTATCATCCAAGATAGGGTCTTTTAGAATAAAAAACTGTTGGTTTGATGCTCACACGGTGAATTGAAGAAGTTCGTGAACCAACCAAACAACCAGTCGTTCGGCTAACCATGCAATGACAAAATGATACAACTAAGGATAGTTTTGTTGCACATGTTGAGTAAGCAAGCATGTTCTGTATACCCTTGCTAACTTGCCCAATCAAATTCAAAGAAACCATGTTAGTCTTATGAGCAGCAATCAATAAGAAAACATAATTTATCTCACGCCTGGGGAAACTCCACCTTGCTCTAGGCTATAATTATTAGGAAAAGTGCAAGGCAGCTACTTTTCACCCACTTGTAATCATTTGCTTATTTTCATTGAAATTGTACAATAAAGACCCACAAAAACATGGCCAATTAAATTTTCTCATGGTCATCTAAGAGGCTAGAAGACAAATGTGCACATCAAACGAGGAAGACAAAAAAAAAGACTTGATTGGTAACAATAAAATAAGATAAAATTTATTTAAATATAAACGATGATATAGTAGAAGATAGAGCCCAATGGTATAGAAAGATACCCACCTAGTAGAATAAGACTTGGTTGTTATTGTATAGTCATCTAAGAGGCTCTTGCTTAATAATAGTGAAGTTGTAAGCACTCAAGAAAAAAATGTTTAAGACATTAAAAAATTGATTATTTTTGGAAAATATATCTACAAAAGGAGTTGACTAAGCAATTTAAAACAATAATTCCCTGAAAACTTGATAGTCAAGTGCATGATGGTCTTCATTATCTTGATTTTGATCCTCATTCTACCATATAAGTCAGGATGTCTTGTTTAGGGCAATGATGCAATAGGGAATAAATTTAGTAAGTAGATAAGAATTACTGCAAGCAGAAAACTTTACAATGGCAGTAAAGCTCACTTTGATAAATTTTAATTGCTTTACAGCTCATTTTCATAAAATTTGATTGCTTTCATCTTAAAGATAAATTTTATTCAATTAATTTAAACATGGATTAGCATTTAGTATAACAAAATAATGCCTCTTAATAACTGATAGAATGACAACAAATAATTTTAAAAAACAATTGAGAACTTGAAGAATAAGACATCTATTAACCATGCAAATCTGAGACTAAGCTATGCTACTCAAACTCCAAATGCAAATATCTAGATAGCGTGGCTCGCATTAGGTTCTAAAAGATTTCTGCACGTGATTTTGGTGTTAGTGTTAGGTACAAGAGGAATAAATGAATAATCTAAATATAAAAAGACTAAGTAGCTTTCTTGAACGAGAAACAAGCACACATTTATACTAGGTGGAAATTCCAAAAATGACTTGTGGACAAAAGGAATAAATCTACAAAGGAATTGATATTTCCTAAAGGCCTGTTTTCATTGCGAGAAATGTGAGAGAAATTACACTTAATAGAAACAATAATTAAGTTTTCTAACATTCTTATTTTTCTCTCCTCATACCATCCTGAATTTCTCTAACCTTTGGAAAAGCCATCAAGAAAATAATGTGAGGACATCCACATTTTGTGAATTTTGTTAACTCAAAAGACAAAGAAGAAGAAATTTTGTCATACCTTTGCGCCATACCTTGATTTCAGTTCCAAGTTTCCGCCAGTATGATCAAAGTGATGATGAGTATTCAGTATGTATGTTAAGTTCTGATTCCTACGTTTTAGAGCATTTATAACAGGCACAGCTTCAGAAGGATCAACAACTCCAACTGTACCTGTATCTACATCATGCAAAAGATATGCATAATTATCTTGAAGGCAGGGTACCTGAAAAAAAAATATATATGGCAATAAATACCAAGAGTATGACATAAATAACATGGTAAGATAACAGAACCCAAAATGGCCAGGCGTCAAGAATAAATGAGATCCAAAGAGGCAGGTCAACTGAATGTGGGCTATGCAATGGTATGAAAATTTCACCCTGGAGAGTCGAACCATCATATAGAAAATCACTTATTTAAAAGAAAAAAGAAAAATGTATTTGATTATGCATATCATAGAACTCATTTTGTTATGATGTAATGGTATCTAGGTAAAAACACCAGTTAGTGGACCAAGCTACCAGATATAGATGATGATTAAACCTCCCTATATATCATAGCAGCAAGAACCCAGTATGTTCTTTTTAATTTTTTTCCTCAACCAGAAAGGTTTGTCCATTCTAGTATAGGATTCTAAATATATGAGCAATGCTATTTTTTTCCCATAGCAAAAGATGTTTTGGAACTCCTAAGTAGTCTTATGACAATAATAAGAAAAAATAATAAAACAATATTACTGATCAAACTAATAATATATTATATAATTTAACATTGTTATTGTTATCCAATCAACAAATCAAATTGTTTCATTAACAAAATCATATTAAATAATTACAAGACAATTTCAGAACATTCATGTGCAACTTAATAAAATTGAAAACCAAATTTCTTAAAGGTGTGGATGCTATACTTTATTATTTAATTGTTTATTTTTATTATGAATTGTTTAATAAATCATAATTTACACCTAAAATCAGACATTGAGTGATAATTAGGACAAAAACATCTTAATAGACACATATAGCCAGCTAGCCACGTAATTTACTCCTATAATTTATATTTTTTATTCCTAAATTTAATACAAAAAATAAGGCATGTTTTTTTTTAATCATCATGACCTAAACTAAAAATGAAATTAATTGAACTGAGAAAAATTAAGACTTTAAGAAAAGTTAATGATCGTTGCAGGGCCAAATAGTGCATGACAGTGTTCAGAACTGAAATTGTGGCTAAAGAAAATGATTTGTTTCTCTAAACAAGGACTAATTATCCCCAATTAATCTTTTCAACATTATTGAATATACAGGCCTTTTCTACCCACGGACCAGCACAGAACCACTCATAACTGGAGGAAACAATTTGTTGACGCAGAACCCAGACAATCACGAACATGCATTATGCTAAATCTAAAGGGAGAATTCTCTAATCAGCCGGTGCTAAAGAGGCATTTTGCTTAATTTCTTGAGTCTTCCAATCAATGCAAAAAGGTTATATATGTATGTATTATGAAAATGCATGAATTAGAGACCAAAGTATAAGGAAACCTCACCAATTCAATTTGCAATGAGGATTGCATACAGCTAATAGTGCAGAAGGGTGGGACACCCAATAGCTGATTAACTCCACACAAGATTTTGATCGGTCTGACAACTAAGGTTCCAATACCATACAATAGATCTTTCCCGAACCAGTGTTTTCTCATATTTGGCCGCATGCACAGTTGTCCTCTTATCTGCAAATACGTAGGTTCTTGTGTGAATAATACGAATACCAGAAATCAAAAAAAAATAAAAATAAAATTGAGTAGACCTCATATTGCAAGTAGGAAGACAAAGACGTGAACACGTGCAAAGCCATTGAGCAATAATTGAAAAGGCATAGTGAAATACACTAGTTTTGCATTGAGCAATAATGGAGAAAATACATTGTAAAATACACTAACCATCTTGCTGGAGGGATGAAACTTGAGTACAATAAAGTAAAATAGAATTTGGATTTGATATCTAAATAAAACATAAGCTATATGAATCTATTTCAAAAATAGCAGTTTTAGTATTTCTATATAGAAACATGAGCTTTTATCAGGCCTTTGATGTGGAATGTCTACTCTTTTGCATTAGTTGGTATCCCGGAACAATTGAATTATCTAGTACAAATCAGAGGGGATTGCTTCAGATATAGATATTTTGATTTTTGCACTAATTTTAGATATGTTTATGTTATGATCTTACTATTACCCAACAGGAGATTTTAAAAAACAAATTTGCAGACAATGTACATATGCTAGTTGCAACAAGTCAAAATATCATATTCGTGATAAGTCATTAATTCGCATTAATAGGAAACGAATTTATAATATAGAAAGTATAAGGTGGTATTGAAATGTTCGAAGTCCTCCTGTAGATTGTATATATAGACATACAAAGAATATTGAAAGTGTGAAAGGTGGACAGATACCAAAGAAAATCTACATTACTGCAATTAAAAGTGGATTTAGAGATTTGAATATTACTAGTGATTGAACCTTCAGTAGAGTTCAATGGAGGGGTAACATCATTGTAGTCGATCTCAAATAGTTAGGAATAACATGGCACGATGATAATAATGATGTTGATGTAACATGAAACATAAAGCTTCCACGGGTACCAAGTTATTTCAATAAATATTCCAACTTCAAACAATAAATATGGAACCACAAACAAATGGAATTGATGGTTTTAATATTTTCTGTTGAAGGGCTAATTAACGTCATGGGTTACTTTCACATTGTTGAATTGCATGTCAGGTCATTCCAAAACTTTTTTTCAGTTTAACTGATAAATAAAAAAAACATGGTCTAAATACGGTTCCATGTCCTGTATCCTCATACAAGGGGGGAAGCGGAAAAAGAAGAAGATGAAGAAAAGGTATAGGAGAAGCAAAGGAGAAAGAATAAAAGGAGGCTTACATAGGTTCCTCCATTAGTTAAAGTGGTTTTTTTATATTGGAATAAAACAATACATGGAAAGAGAAGAGAATTCACTCTCTAAAGAAAAGGATACGTGCATGGGTCTCATTGACACGGAAGTATTAACATCTTCAGCACTTGAGGCTTACAGTAGGTCGTAATTGATATAGATAGAAAACTTCATGTATAAAACTGATTGAAAATCGAAATGGTTGTAGTTGAAAGTGAAAAAAAAAAAATCATATTATTACAATTAGATAACTTAAATGCTATCATGGATTGTAACATCACTAGCGCGAAGCAAAGCAAGGCACATCAGCAATCTAACAGTCCACATCATTTGTTTTCATCTAGTGCGCGACAAGCAAAGCAGGATCTACCTATATACAACAGTTCAATAAGAACTACAATCTTCCAAAATTTTCTGCTCTAAGATGGTTAGTCGTCAGTGTTGCAGATTATTAACTATCCTAGCCTCTAAGATCAATGCAATCTATCTTGGAGCATCTAAATCTGAACAAATAAACTCTACCCAATTTGTGTTCTCGTACATAATTTCTATGTATCCCAACGACTAAACCGATCCTGAAGATGAAGGTAGGAATAATAACATCACACCACACCAGCAGCCCTCCTCACGACGCACAGCTTGACACAAGTAAATTCAGCCGCAAACCAAAACTCATTCGATATCACAACTACAAAAGGCACAGGCCACATCCCAAACCCAAACACAGACGAAAATTAAAAGAAGGGAGAACCCTAAATAGATCCCAGACGCACTACGAACTCAAGCACACGCGTCGGATCAAGCGAGTGATCCACTACATCCTTTCAGAAACATCAAAATTAACACGAGGCATGGAGAATCGATCCGCACAAAACCACGAACTAAAGCAACCAAAAATCACCAACCAGAACGAAACATGACAGCGCGATCGGAATTTACGAAGAGGAACAACGAGAAGGAGATAGGAATGTCGGAGAAGAGACCCTCGGAGAAGAGCACACGACGGCAGTCATGAGGGAGGAAGCCTTCGCGAACATCGCCAGGAGAGACGGGCTTGCGGTGTGCAAGTGAGAAAGGGAAAGGGGTCAGAGGGGTCTGTAAGGAGTTGTGGTGGTGGTGGGTGGGCAGTGGAAAGTGGACTCGTTTGTATCGTAGGGCTTTTCCGGGCATTTATTTTCATAAGAAAATTATATTTTTATTTATTTTTAGTGATTGACAGAAGGGAGAATGTTGGGCTGTTTAATTTTTTTTTACAAAAAAAAAATTAAGGATTGAAGTTTGGGCTGTAATATTATATTAAAAAAAGTGAAAATATAAAAAATAATACTAAGTGTTTGATAAGTATGTGAGGTAATAAAATTATGAGCGCTGATTCTCGCCGCGAAAAAAAAAATCGTGAACTTTTACCGCGACAGACACATCTGCGGTGGGCCCCACCAATTCACTTT
>JBBPFP011305351.1:0-10057 GCA_037974795.1 Kaempferia galanga
TTCCTCCTCGTCTTCTCTTTCCTTGAATCGCAGTGCTTGTCCTTCTCGTTTTGTCGGTGTACTCTTTCGCAACTTCTCATTCCTTGGAAGTGTCGAGCCTGTCAACTCGATTCCCGCGCCTTCCTTCTCGTTCGTCGCATATTTCACTCGACTTCTTGTTTTCTTTAGCTTATGCACACTTAGACACAAGGTTAGAACATCACAGGACCTAACCTTACTTCGTCGATCACATCAAAACTAACTTAGGTACCAACATAAAGCAATCTGCATGGGAAGATGAAGCCGTCGTAGGGAGGTGAAGCAATTGTGGAATAAGGGGGAGTTTAGATTTAATTGTAATTTTTGATAAGCAACTATGCAATAGGGAGAAATAAGAGTTGAAATAAAATTATGGTAGACAATAAGGGCTGAAATAAAATTACGATGGGACTGAAATAAAATTTCGCTTGTAATTTAAAAAAAAAAATAGGTGGGGCTAGAGCCCACCTAGCCCAAGGGACGTTGCTCCACCCTTATTTGTACCCCTAAGCGAATGCACATGAAAGAGAGTTCCGTTTCATTCGTATATTCACAACATCAATAATTGCATACATTATAAATCAACCTATTTTAAAACTTTTAACAGGGTTTAAGTTTTCTTCACAATGAAGTCTCATATTTTCTTTCCTTCTTTTTTTTTTCATTTACATTTTCAACAATTTTAAGTAAAGCCCTTGCTATG
This sequence comes from Kaempferia galanga, assembly GCA_037974795.1. Classification (NCBI taxonomy): domain Eukaryota; kingdom Viridiplantae; phylum Streptophyta; class Magnoliopsida; order Zingiberales; family Zingiberaceae; genus Kaempferia; species Kaempferia galanga. The sequence continues at coordinate 722 of JBBPFP011305351.1, forward strand.
ACTCAACTGTTGCCTCTAACTTGATCTGGGACTTCTTTGATGTTTGAAAAAGATTATAGTTCATCTTGAACATGTATTTGTAAAAAAAACAATTTCATTCTGCTTCAGTTCAGGTTCAATTCTTGAGATTGAATTTTACAATGCAGGAGAATAAGAAACCAGCTATTGCACCACAAGGACATCACAATACAGGCAGCAATAAAGCAACAGTTGATGCTTCTTATATGGCGCCCAAACTCTTAAGGCCCAAGACAATCCCAACGCCGAAGATGTGCCCGACGACGCCGCAGGCCAAAGTATCAGCCAAGGTGAACCCGGCAGGGTCGCCGGACTGCAGCCCGGAGTCACGCACCTCCAACCGTAGCCCCGCGGTGGCCTTCCTGTTCGCAGACGGCGCCAGCCCAAACCTCCCGGCGAACAACATCAGGGTCGTGCATGTCACCATTATCTAGCCAGAGCTCAACCGTCATTCATCTCTCTCAGCATGCGCAACAATGTGTGTGTGTGAAACTTACCAAGTTCGTCGGAGAGCCAATGAAGCCATCACAGCGAGCCCCGAGGGCGCCTCCGTTCCCTCCTCGCCGGATCTTCGGAATCATCGTCACCTGTTCGCAGAGGTGCTCTTTTTGATTCGTGAAACATACTAAATTTCTGAATTTTGGAGAAGGAAAACAAACGTTTGATGGTTCTATCTCACCCTTGACGACGGAAGGGCCTTAAGGCCGCTGAAATGCGGGAGAGCAGTCATGGCGGCGGCCGGAGAGGCGAGCTTGGTGGCCATGGCTTGTGCTGCTCCAGCAGAAACAGGATCAAATTCAAGTGATGCCTCTTCCTAATGTCTTCCATATGGACGGGACATCTTTAAAACAAGGAAAGGAGAAGCCTTTGTGCTCTAGACCACACACGGGGCTTGTGGACTGAGGTATTCTCACCTGGATAATACTTAGATTCTGAGTTCTGACATGGCGGCTTCTGGTTAGTCTAAGCCACTCAGATAAGATATTGTTCGGAGCTGACGTGTCAGTTTTGTTGGGTTTAAGGGGTGTGGATTATCATTGATGTGTAACTCAATTTAGGTTTGGTTTAACCAAACCGGTTGTCTTTGTCCGGGCCGGGTTTGAAATTCCATCAATGGGCTTTCCTAATCTTGTACAACTTAGGGTTAGGGTTCGTTGTTCATCTCCCTCTTGTCTTCTTGTCGGATTAAAAATCCTCCGATTGACCTACCAAAACCCTCTCCAAAGCTGACTATGAAGACGGAGGTAGGTCTGCTCTTTGTCTAATTCATCTTCCCCTACTAACTCCCTTGCTATGATTATGGTTGAGTAAGGGCTAATTTTTCTTTGATTTGTCAGAATATTTAAGATTTCCTGCAACAGGTTGTTTCTTTTTGCTATATTTTCTTCTTTACGATTGGGTTTGCGCTGAATTGCGTGAAATCTTCTTCTTCTTTTTTTTAGTTCTGTGAGAACTTTCCGTGTTCGACCTTTTTTGAATTGGTCTTTCTTCGCCTTTAAATTGGGTTTACTGTTGATTGTAGTTGATGGACCTAATTGTTTTGTCTGATGTATTTTTAGGAGGAAAAAATGAATTTTGTACATGATCTCAGGTTCAGTTGTCTGAATTTTGCCTTTTCCCCTTTTTTTAATTGGAAGAATTTGATCCCTGAGCCGGCTCCGATGATGTGAACTTCTTTTTACGTGTTCCTGTCCTAAGTCATTTGCTATATCTTCCCTGCATTCTAAATAATCTAACGAATATAGATTTTCTTCAGATAATACATATTATGACTGCATGGCTTGATTTCGTATAAATTCAGGTCTCTTATATTTTCAAATCTGAAATTTGGAGTTTACACTTTTTGCATCAAAATCTAAGATTTATTTGGAACAATCTAAATAGTTCTATGGATTTATTAGGAACAATCTAACGAATAGTTCTCTTTTTACGTGTTTCATTTCCTTTTCCTTTCATGGCCATCTAGAAGAATTTGATATCTGGACAAAAATTTAATTTTTTTAAAAGAATTTGTTTTACCATATTTGTTTTTTACCTGGTCTCCGTGAAGTTAAACAATGATTTGGTACCTTAACAATAATTCTCATACTTTTTATCTTGTTTGGGAATTTTTATTTTTACCAGGACTCGTAAAGTTAACCAATAAAACTAGATTTAGTTTTTGCAACTCAGCTTTGTTTTTTTGTTTGATTTTCAGATCCAGTAGTTGATTGATAAGTGAATACCAGGTTACACTGCAGAAAGCTTTTATTGCTTGTAAATGGGTGCTCCCAAGCAAAAATGGACAGCAGAAGAGGAGGCTGCTCTCAAAGCTGGAGTTGTGAAGCATGGTGCTGGAAAGTGGTGCACAATATTGAAAGATCCAGAATTTAGCGGTGTATTATGTTTGAGGTCAAATGTGGACCTGAAGGTAAAGTTTATCTCAAATTCTATAGTTAGTGCCAATGCACTTTTGCTGACAAAAAGTTCTTTAATCAGATATATTACTGGAGGATATTCTGACAAATGTTTTACTGCAACATACTGACTTGGGAATCAGGGTTGTTTGTATTAAGATCAAACTAAATGAAGAATGAATGCTAAAATTATGATCTTTTGTTTTTGTACCTGATGAATCTTTGATGAACAGGATAAGTGGCGTAACTTGAGCGTCAATGCAAATGGTTGGGGATCCCGAGAGAAGGCTAGAGCCTCGAAAAGGAGCCGACAAACTCTCAAACACGATGGTAGCTCAAAGGCTGTTGGCACAATGTATGAAGATGCTGATGCCGAACTAATGGAAAGCAAGTCTCTTGCCACAACTAGCGAAAAGAGGTCTTTCTCCAGACTAGTCATTAGAGTGATTTATTTTTTATGTTGAAAGTTTAGTGGATTTCAGTTCTTCTATACTAAATCTGCATTCATTTGTCATGTGTGTTGTTGTTGATTCGCGTGCTTATATCTTTTATGTTTGTGTTTTTATTCACTATTATGAACCTTAATTTTACCTGGAAAAACAGTGTGGACTTGATTATTTTTTCTATTATCAGTATCTGTTTTCACACAGGTACTCTGCATTCAAGGTTACCAATATTTAGGAAAATATTAATATCTCATTCTGAAGAAATTTATATATTCTGGGTTGTTTCTAGAGCGAGCAATTAATATGGTGATTAGAAATTAAACTATGGATGATACTAGCCAAAGATTGGCAATGACATGTAGCACTGAACTGATTCAATTTTCTATTTCATGGGGTTTGGCAAGTTATGAAAGAATGGCTTAAGAAAAGTGTGAAGACTGTAGAGGATAGACAACCGGATGTTGGAAGTGATAACAATATAAGCTACCCTTTTAATGTATACCTTTTAATAGTTTTTTAACCTTTTCTGCAGACTCATTGGAGCTACTGTTCTTCATTAGTTTTACTAGTTCATAGTGATTTCTGTTTGGGTGATAGTGATTTTGGATTAATTTTGTTTTCCTTTGTGTAGGATAGACAACCTGATATTGGAAGCCATAACAGACCTGAAGGAGCCCACTGGATCTAACAAGACAGCTATTGCCACTTACATAGAGGTTGGCATCATTTCTTTGACTCAATTCCTTAGTTTGTTTGATCATTCTGAAATCTTTGTTAATTATATCACTCATCTAGCTGAAGCTCATACAAGAGACTATGAGTTAGTGGTATCTATACTACGTTCAGATTTTCACACATTTCAGGAACTTGTAAGCTTGCAAAAAGAATTCAATTTGTCTCTTCAAGCTTTTGGAGTTGTAGCCATATTTGGATGTTTAGGCCTGAAAGAAGCATTTGAAAAAGTTTTAATCATATATTTGTTATTGGATTATCCCAACTGTTTATATTCCTGCTTCATGCAGGACCAATATTGGCCTCCCCCAGAATTTGCAGAGCTCTTATCAGATAAGCTGAAGGAGTTGACTGCTACCGGGAGATTGATTAGGGTAGTATTCCTACTTATGTATTCTACTTAAATTTTCTCCACCAATGGTTTTTGAACTTTGTTTAATTGTCGCCTGATTGTTAATTCCAACATTGTTGAAAAAGTAATGAATCTTCGGTTTGTTGCATTTTGTTTGGTTAAGCTGAAAATTATAAATCATTGTAAAAGTTACAGTTTTATGTTTCTAAAAGAATCAATTTTTTTGCACCAGATGGTGTTTTTCACTTGTTTAATTTCTCGATCGTTTTTTTCTAGGTGAAGCGCAAGTATAGGATAGCACCAACTTCAGCTTTTCCAAGAGGAAAAACATCTAAATTTCTGAACGCAGAAGTTAGACAAACTGAGCCTTCAGGAACAACTAGGGATGATCTAAAACCTTCCTCTAGATTTCAAGTTGACACTGAATTGGCACGGATGCAAAGCATGACGGCGCAGCAGGCTGCAGCTGTTGCTGCTCAAGCTGTCGCCGAGGCTGAAGCAGCCATGGCAGAGGCCGAAGCTGCAGCTAGGGAAGCAGAGGCTGCAGAGGCTGAAGCAGAAGCTGCTCAGGCTTTTGCCGAGGCAGTGGCATTAACTATGAAGAACAAAAATACCTCTAACCTGGTAATGTTATCGACTGCAAACATCTTATTTTCTTTTTATTCGACATATCTTTGCATTAGTTAAAGCAACTCAAGATTGCCAACTAATTACCAACTCGATTGTAGCTTAAATTACTAGTTATTGTACTAGACTAGGTTTATGTTTTTTTGGACAGATTGCCAGAGCTTGACAAGAATCATCTACTCACCAAGAAAAAGAACTCATCTGATGCAGAATGTTACGATAGTGATGACCGACAAACAAGCGGTCGTTGTCCCCGTGCGATCATTCCCTTAGTTTTTGATTTCGAGAGCAAGCGAGGAGATGTTGAGAAGCTCGGGATGAATGACATGGTTCGAATGTGCAGATGCTTGTTTGGGAGCTGAAGGAGCTCATCCTGAAGGAGGAAGTGACAATCCCAAGTAAACATTATCTGTTCTTTATAATAGTTTTCAGTCTGCATGAGACCACCACCCACCTCTTCTAACAGAACCAACATATTAATTCAAAAATTCATCAAGAACAATAAAGATTAATAAAAAAATTCTAATAGTCTTAGAATAAGAAGAGCATTCACAATCACTCGTGCCCCGATAAAAAGAAGTACAGAAAACAACCCAAAAGGAAGACATCCTAAACGCCATTATTGTCCTTCGAGCCGCTCCATCTCTCATCAATCAAACGATTTCCCTAGTGATTCAACTACCTAGTCGCCTGCTAGAGAAGATACTATATCGGATTCGAGAGGAACGGGAGAGTAATACGACGGAGATCGAGGACAAGAGACAGCGACCTGATTTCTGGAGGTAACGGAAGACGAGGAAGTTGAGCTCGGTGGAAGTGATAGTCGAAATCTTCATGGAATCCATGGCCAATATTGCTCCACCAAGAAATGACAACAAAATAGCATACCGAACTCGACGGTGAACTAGGGCTAAAATACAGGTCCTGGATTCGATTGGCAGCCGGCGAATGCATAGGCGCGAGAGTGCCTGCCTGGTTCAGATACTTCTTGGGAATTTTCCGTTTGTCACCCCATATTATCGATCTTTTTCAATCGCATCCCTCGTAGGAACACGTAATCCTTCAGGTGATAATGGGTTTTATTACGGCACATTCTATTCAAAATGATGAGGATTGAAATAATTGTTTATGGGAATTCGAATTTCATATAATATATAATAGAAACCTTTTATTCGTGAAATGAAATAGTGTTTCAGTTGGATTTCAAAGTAAAATAAAAATTACTTCCTTAAGAAACACTCCAAAATCGTAGTTTTGATAAATGTTATTCTTTGGTTTTGCATTAATAATAAATATTCTAAGCACAAATTTGAACTCTCACCAATAAGCCTTCTTCACGCTAACCTTGAATAATAATTATTATTATAATTATCATCATAATCATACGAGTGAAAGATCTCCTGCAGGAGCCGATCTTTTCATCAATCTCGCCCAAGATTCATTTGTCTCTGTAATAATCTTCAATGCATAATCCTAAAATACAACACAAGAACAATAAGAATCGTTTAGGTGGCAATATGCTTGACTGTATGAGTTATACTCAAAGCATTTGATAATATAATTGTTCATATGGATTTACATCTTTTGATAATATAGTGGAAAAGGAAATGTATAGTGTGAAAATATATTAGATAGGATGTAAAGTAAAAAAATATATATCGTGCTAAATTTAGAAGAAATCTGAAGGAATCTAAAAATAATCTAAGATTTAATAATATTAAGCCTATGAGGCATCCAAAACTGCATATATGTAACAATCAGATAGCAGATTCTGATACTGAATTAGAGAGCGAAAAATGGAAGTCATACAAGAATTACCTTGTTTGCAGCCTTATTGCCAAGACCAAACTTATTGGCAGGCTTTCCATCTGGAATCTTGTAGTCTCTGAACCAGTCTCTTATGGCAGTAAGAGTCCCCTGAAGAAATAAGCCGTCAATTGGTAAGGAGCCGTAAACCACAACATATCATGCATTAGAATCGTCATTTGTGCATTTCAAAGAGAATGTCAAACTAGCTCTTTATAATTATTGAGAACTGTAACAGTGTTATTGCTCAACTCTTATATATTCTTTTTTTAAACACGAGTACAGTGTATACTTTTAGACATTCTGTACTAGGTGCTATATATTTATCGATTAAAGTCCTGCCAGTTGCAAACCAGTCGTCTAGGATATTCAGACACTAAACTTCAAAATTGCTTAGATCAAATCTAAAATAGGAAACAGAGAAACATAATTTGCATTTAAGAACAAGTAGCTAAATGGAAAATCCAGCAAGGCCTTAAAAACAATTGTTTCAAAACAGTTATATGGTGTTGGGATTACTCGAACATGTGGGCAGCAGGCCAAACTTTGGACATGAGATTTTAGGGCATAAAAGAAAAGCTAGAATTCTTAGTATGATTGAGGTACATATTTATGTGTGTGTGTGTTCAACGGCAGTTGGTTTTTATATATATAAATAAAACCTAGAATCCACTTATTTATCATAAACATATATAAGCAACAAAACAAATGTGCATTTAAGTAATGAGACAATGAAACAGTGGAATATTTGAAAGCTAACTAATTTATGTCAACAGAAACCATACTGGAAAATGTTTCTCGACATCATCAGCATCATTTACAAGTGAAGCTCGAGGATCGTCCAATGAAATAGCAACAATCTTCCAGTCAAGCTCTCCTTCATCAATCATAGCTAAAGCTGCCAAAGGCTTCACTTTGAGAATGTCACCAATGTTAGCACGCCTTTCACCTATTTCTACAACATCAACTGGAAAATGGAGAAACTTAAGACATGACATTGCTGCATTCCATGATACTTTTGCTAGACTATAAAAAAAATTCAAAAAGTGACAGCAACAAAAAGAGACATTCTTCTAAACCTGGATCATTATCCCCAAATGCCCCTTCAATTTCTGCATTAGCAAAAGATGGGTCTTCCCACGTCTGAGGAAGCAATCCATAATTCCAGTTTATGTTGTATCTATAACATAGATGAAAAAACAATTGACCATCATGCAGAAATCATAGTCAAGTATGACAAATCATGAATGGATGACATCTGTAACCAGTCATAAAATCTATCAAAGAATGGGCTATCTGTATTTTCTAATCCTTTTCAATTAGTCACATCAGGTAGAGACATGAACTCGAAGAACTGGTTAGCACTTAGCTATGCTTCCTGGAATATACGCTAAATGATCTGTGTTTTGTTTTTGAGAAATAAAGATCTCTCATTGTGATGTAAGCTGCGTTATCAAACTTGGCATGGGTAATTGACAAGGAGAAATGAGAATTGCCATCTGGGTATAAACATAAACGTAGATCACTCAGATGGTTTGATTGATTATGTTTGTGGGAAAAAAAAAGATAATGTTAAGAAGATAGCCGTGTTGGAGACAATGCCCAGTTCACCAACACTGCACTGACACAAAATCCCTCTTTTAAGAAGTTGCAGTTTGATGCGAAGTTCATTTATGAAAACTTTACTAGAATACCAATTTCGCAGCATCCCATCCATACTATTATATTTGTGATTAAAAAGCAGGAGTTTGACGATCAAAGAAAATATCAAGAAAGCTACATAAAAAATAAACCAAGCTAAAGAGTTGCAAATGTCTCACGGGTAGTATCGGAGCTTCCCCTTCTTTGTGTCCTGCTTTATTGGCGTGTACGCCTCATCAGTTGCCACTTCCATTTTCGCTCGCGTTTCTTTGGGGATCCCTACGATGAAGTTGTAGACCCCGTCGCCTAAGTGCAAAGGCACATCGTGCCACGGCGACATCTTCTTCCCGGATCCGTCGAGGAAGAATACCCGGTAGTCGAGGGTTTCCGGCCTCCCTTCCTCTTTGACCTGGAAATCGGATTTGAGGAGGGCAGAGGGGGCGACGAATTGCCGCCGGGAGATGAAGGAGACGGGCCTCGGCTTCGCGGATGAGAATAGGACGGGAGCTCGATAGCACGAAGGGGCAGACCGGCAGCGCAATCCGTGGAGGGCGGCAGCGGATGCGGTGGCGGCGAAGCGGGTGGCGGATGCGGTGGCGGCCGTTGCCATGAATTGGGAGGAGCGAGGGGCGATGATTGGATTTGGATGGCATCTCCGAGCCGCCGTCACCTGCCTTATAATTGAACCGGATCAAGGACCAAGCACAAGAATCACCCAGATCGGATCAAATTAACGAAGACTCGGTACCTTTTTACCAAAAAAATTAAAAAAAAAAAATACAGTTTTCTACGGAACCATTATCAAATTGTTGTTTTTAATATATTAAATTTAAATTAATATTAAAGATAAATGTAATAGAAAGAACTAGATTAATATATAGGATTTATTCTATAACAATCTAAGTTTGTTTAATAGATCAATTAGTTTTGGGTAAAACTGTCTTAGATTGATATAAAATTAATTTTTTATATATTCAATGTGACGTAGCATATTTAGATAGTATTTTTTTTAAATACGAATCTATTTGAAAAATCTAATTATATTTAAAAGAATGATTGCTCTTGATATATTAAGTAAAATTAATGTTTGAGAGCATAATCATGAGAATTAGACGAATTCATTCAATCCGAGGTTGTTTAGTTTATCATTTAATTTTTTATATCAATCCAAGGAAGTTTATGTTCGAGCAATCTAGGTATCTTAGTTTTTGATGTTTGAATGAAAGTTTAAGTTATATTTATTTTGTATTTTATATGCATTATTAGTGTTTAGGATATAGGTACCAAAGAAAGTCCAAGTGTGATCTTAGCAAAGGAG
>JBBPFP011305679.1:0-10053 GCA_037974795.1 Kaempferia galanga
GATCATGTGATTCTTATTTCAAAATAAAGATGTCTATACAAAAGGCTAGGCTTTCAGTATACATCCCAACACTGCCATGCTCGGGGCTACACCCTTTATCTTTTTAGAAGACCAAGCAAAGATGTCTAAGTTGTTGATTAAATAATCGACAAGCTCTTTCTTAGCCTCTACTAATAGATCGGCAAATATTCTGGTGGTGCTCTCGGGCCAATTAGGATATAGTTGTATATGCTCAAGCTTGATCGGCTCCTCATATAGGTGAAGGGGCTCTTCCTAAATGGCACACACACTCCCTTCTTAGGTCCTTCAAGCCTTACGTACCTCAGTCTTTATCATATCAACATAACACTTTCGCATAGTCAATTACTCTCTCCTGACATCACCGACTTGATCTTTGAAAGAGAACTTTATATTTTCTTAGAAGGTGGAAACAACCACCTGAAATTCATGCAGGGGTGGCCTTCCTAAGAAAAATTGTAAATTGATGGAGCGTCCACCACCATGAATGTGCTCTCTGTGTCCACATCAAGGGCTCCTCACCCAAAGAAACAACCAACTTGATCTGGCCAATTGGTTGCATTTCATTCCTTGTAAATCCGTACAGGGTAGTAGCCATTGGTTAAAGCTCTCTCAGATCAAGTTGCATATTATTAAAAGTCTGCTTAAATAAAATGTTGACTGAGCTCCTAATGTCAACAAAAACCCTTGATAACCGATTGTTGGCTACAACAACCATGATGATAAGGGCATCATCATGAGAGAGTTCAATTTTCTCTAAGTCTTAAGCCCCAAAGCTAATATGTGGTCCAGCAACCCACTCCTAGCTGCACCTGACTATATGAATCTCTAGTCGGTGAGTGTGAGATTTTCTAGCCCTGCTAGAATCTCCATCAATGGGGCCTTTGAAGATCATATGAATCTCCCTTATTGCAGCATTATCCTAGTTTTCTTCTTCTCGGGTTTCTCGTGGCTCTTGAGCACAGCTCTCCGGTTGGTGAGGCTTGTTGTTGAGGCAAGAGAAGGATTAGCTTGGCAATCAGCTGTGCCTGGGTTGTTGGCCTACTGCCCCAAGAGCTATGGTACATTGGTGGGAACGAGCAGACCTTGTTCTTCTGCGCAACGTCTGTCCCACGCAAGTTGTTAACATTCTATCATGTTGGGGTGGCCGACCGATGATAAGTGCAATATTTAGTGATCCATTTAATGGGTAGGGAGGGTTGGATGGTTGCCACCAGTTGTGGCACTCAGGGACCTTGGATGGGAGAAATAACCGGCACAGGTTCTCTATGACGAGCAGCGGCTGCGACTGATTTCGGTCATCTTGCCCGATTGGAGTTAAAGGATTAACCTTCTCTTGAACAACCTTTGCTTCTTCCATATTTATATATTTGGTTGTCTTTCTCAAAAGCTTATCAAAGTTTTTAATGAGATTCCTAATAAGGGCTCGAAAGAAGTTCTCTTTCAGAAGGCTATTGGTGAAAGCACTTACCAATATTTCTGAGCAAGTGGTCAGGACGTCTTACACTGCTTGGTTGAAATGATTAACATATGCTCGTAGGGGCTCCTTTGTTCTTTCCTTAAGTGAGAACAACGACTGGTTAATTTTTCTGTATTTCTTGCTGCTAGCAAAATATTGTAGAAAAGCATTTTTGAAATCTTTAAAGTAAGTGATGGACTTGACGGACACAGCTTATCGAACCACCCTTGTGTTGATCCCGAGAGAATGTTGAGAAACACTCGGCACCCTATAGCGTCGCTGTACTGGTGAAGTAAAGTGACATGTTAAAACTTTCGGATGTGCTCCTCCAGTTCAGTGTTTCCATTGTACTCTTTGATCAACAAGGGCTTGTAACCCTTGGGTAACTTCTCATCTAAGACTCTTTGAGGGAAGGACACACTGAGTTCTTCAGGTGTCTCCGGGACGACCACTCCTTTCCCCCGCTTGGGGTCTTGAGGTGATGAATTTCTCATAGAAGATGTTTGCGAGCGCTCCACTCCATCGAAACACTATGCCCTCTAAGTGCATGGATAGAAGCTCTAAGAGATTCATAAGGTTGTTTGCATTTTGGTCTTGCCTCCGATGTGTGAGTCTTCTCTCCTAACTTTACTAAGACTCAAGATTGAGAATCAGCTGCTTGATCCTTAGATGCCCTTTGCTCCTTATCTTTCTTGTACCGCTTATACTCTTCTGGAGTCATGCTAGCATTGATTCGAATAGAAGGCTCCATCTTCACAATCCGTAACAGGCTATGAAAAAACTTCCCATAAACGACGCCAAATTTGATCCTGTATAGAAACCGTGCTCGATGGGAAGCCTTGATGACGTGGGCTAAATGGCCGAGATGGCAAATGGGAAGGTGGTAGGAATTTGGGTAGGAAGATAAAGTGGAGTTAAGGATGGTGAGGGTAAGGAGTTGAGTGGACTGGTAATATTAATTTCACAATGATGAGGAAGGAGAGTTTGGTAGGCAGATGATGTGAAGCTAAAGTTTGGACAGTAATTAAAGATGATGAGACAGAAAGGAGAGAGAGACTTACAACCTTTGCATGCACATCACTACAGACAAGGATGACCAAAGTGCAACAAGATCTACATACACATAACCGATGACGTTAACACCAGAAATCAGGAAAGACTTCCCTAACTTGGGTTCTCCGACGTTCAAATCAAAAATCGTCTTTGATGCAAAAGATGCAGTATACAGAAAGTAAAAATATGGAAAGAGGAAGATGAACAATACTTTCGCAATCTAGAGTGTAAAATGCTAAAAGTCTCTTCTATGTATACGTGCGTACCTTTTTATAATACCTTTTAGGTCTCAGTTGTATCGAGGAGGCAAGGAATATCCCTGTCAGAAAGTGTCGGGTGTAGAGGTGACAAGGAGGGCACCACGCGACCCCATGAAAGATTCTCCGTGCTAGGCTGGCGGAATATTCTTAGGTCGTTATGATTCTCTAATAAGGTTGTCTCCTCGAAGGGTACAAATTGGCACCCCAGCTGACTAAAGTTTATGTTATAACTGATGACGGTACGTATCTAGGGTTGAGGTTGCTCAAAGATAGACCAGTTGTATGACATGAAAGCCACCTTACTACGAGGGAAGCTAAGTACGTAGGTGACCGATCGACGTATAGCTAATCGGGTGGATATGATAGTGATAAATTGATCAGGTGAACGTTATGTTTGTGGGAGTGTATCTAGTGTATTTAAAAGTATTTGACCGTGAAATGTAGATTAAGTTTTAGAGATCCTGACAGACTGTGTGTCGGTCGAGTATACAACTTGGTTAAATAATATAGATATAGTGATGAATTGATCGGGACAGTGTCTGGCTCAGAGTTAGCTATAAAATGAGCAATGTGCAACCTTAAGAGATCCAACCAGCCAGGGGTCGGTCAAATGAGTATTCTAGAAGAGCCAATCGCCGTGAAGCTTGGTCGGGTAGCTGCCAAAGAGCTCTGACCAACCTGACCGATCCTGAGTCTCGTCTGGCACGATATCGGTTGGGTAGTTTGTTAGGCCTCGTGTCATCAGTGGGCTTATCTTAGATGGCCCAAATCATCATTGAGTCTAATCGAGTTGACCAATCGTTCATTTACTTTAACTACCACATCACTTAAAACCTTAACCGTCACATCCCTAAAACTTTAACCACTGCCCTACCTTAACCCTTCTCAATAGTCTCTTTAAGCACACCCTTATCCCCGTATCACATATGAAATTAATATATCACTTTACATTATATTTTTTTATTTACTGAATTCGCCTGGACTGAATATCAGGACTACGCCTGTTTAAAATTATCGACTTCCATTAGCAAATTCATACCCGGTATATATCTAATTATTCACATGAAATTCAAGTAGTTTTCTTAATTTTTTTAAGGAAAAATCCTTTTTATACAATTTTTACTCGTGATAATAAAAATTTTTTTATAACGAATGGAGATGAGTTCAGATGGTAACGCTGTTGGGCACTCCTCGGCACGTGATCCCGGGTCCCGAACTCGGCGCCAGTAACTCGTACGGAAGGACGCCGGCACCGCACCGATTTCGCCTCGCCGGGTCGGCGTTCCGCTGCGCGATCTCCGCCTCCGCCCGCCTCACCTCCGCAGCGAACTCGTGGAACGCCTCGACCATGTCCCCGTCGGCCGTCCACGTGTACGGGTCGGGGCGCTCCCCGAGGTACTCCTCGTCCGCCGAGTGCGTCGACAGCGTGTCGATCACCGTCATGAACGTCGTCGCCTGCGTCAGAGACGGAAGCGACGCGAGGAAGTAACGCGCGGGGTCGCTCCGAAAGTACTCGTACTCCGGGTTCCCCACAGCAGGCACCAGGCGGCGCATTAAGGGAGGCCTATTGGGGATGTACCCGCCCAGCGGGTACTGCCCGAAGTTGAGGGCGGCGTGCTGGGCGGAGCAGAGCCAGACAAGGGTGGTGAGGAAGGCGCTCAGCTCGCCGGGGCTCTTCAGCCGCGGCCACCAGGGCGCGTTGCGCATGTCGGCGTGCCCGACGTTGACGGCCTCAGAGTACCAGCTCTGCAGCTCCGAGTCGGACCGGACCGAATCGGCGTCTGGGTAGTATGCCGCCACGTATTTCTCCACCCACTTCTCGATCGCCGACCAGAGGAGAAGCCCGTCGGCGGCGTACGGATAGTCCTCGATCACCAACCTCAGTCCGTACGGCTGCGTCTCGTCCTCCACCGCCATGCCTCTGTTTCAAAAAAAAAAAAAAATCTCTTCTCAAGTAAGTATATTATCCCATTCGAATTTTGGATTCAATTAATCCTCACCTTCGAAGGAGATCGGCGGGGAGGCCTTCCTGGTCGATGCGCCAGTGGTCGCAGTAGGCGGCGGCGCTGATCTCCATGCAAACATGGCCGGGGCTGAAACCCGATTCGATGACGCCGCCGCCGCTGATGAGGATTTGGCGAGCGAGGGCGTTGACGTGCAACGTGTACCTCATGTGCGGCTTCAGCAGCTTGAACACCGGGTGCATCGCGCTCAGTTGTCGGTGCGCCGCCACGATGAACGGTTCCATGCACGCGTGCGTCTTCAACCTGCACCTCCAATCCCAACAATTTAATCCCGACACTAATCCATTTTTCATGTTTCTGTTCACTAATTAGATCGTATACTTACCAATGGTTTACCAGTTGGTGGACGCCGGCGTCGTTGGAGCATACGTGGGCCTTAGCTAGCTGCCAGAGCCAGTTGCCGGTGGCGTCAGTGGGCGGCGTGAGGACGCGGTTGGCCCGCGGATCGCCGGTCCGTGCAGGCGGCAGACTGAGCTCGATGGCGATGGGCTTGAGCGTTCCAAGCTTGGTGAGGAAGAAGAGGGTTCGAGTAGCGTAAGCTTTGCGCCCGTCTTGCGCATTGATCCGGTCGACGAAAGGAAGGTACGCATCGTGAAAATCCAACATAAAGAGCTTCTTCTCCTCCAATGCCTGTCAATTGCAAATTGCCATAATTGGAAACTAAATCTTAAATCAACGTTTCTTCTCCAACATCCCCGGAAGGAATTCCAATGTTTACCTGCTGAACGGACATGCCGTCGAGATGGCTGACGATGTGTTCTTCATTAATGGCGGACTCCGGGGGGCCATACACGGCGGGATCTAGTTTACTCGCCGGGGGAAACGCCTGCGGGTATTAAGAACGATTAAACTTGAGAGAGAGAGAGATAGAGAGTCGTCTTTTGTGTGGAATTAATGGTGATTGGATTACCTGAAGCCTTTGTATGTTGACTGGGTTAATCCCTGCAAGCGTTTGCCGAGCGAACTCATCGTCCCGCAGCCACGCGAACTTGTCCTCTGATGGAATCGAGTCGAGATTAAATCGGAGGTCGAGTAATGGTGAAGAATTTGTCAAATCTAAGCTTACTGGTGATGATGTTGGGGGTGTCGTATCGGAGGAGACCGTCGCTGGACTCCTCGATCTTGCTCACCAGAGGGAGCTTGTGGAGCAGCTGGTCCTGCAGGCTCTGCTTCAGTCGAAGCCCCTCCTTAAAGAGGTTGTCCACCTCATGGAACGACTTGAACTCGTTAATGTCCGGGCAGAATCCGGCGAGGAGCAGCGGAACCAGGTTGTGCAGCACCGCCTTCCGCGCTCCCGCCGCCAGCATCTCCTCCTTCTCCTCCTCGAACCGCTCGTCGCGGGGCACGTAGATCGGCAGCGGGTCCTCCACCCTGCTCTCTGCTTCCGGATCTGCAAAAGCTCGGCTATTGTCAATCAATGCAGTTGCTGATTACAATTGATCCGACTCGGAATTCAACGACTAAGAAGGACCTGAGATTGTAGGAGCTCGTCCTGTTCTCAATCTTCTCGGGTACGGCTTCTTCTCGCCGCCCAGCGTGGGTCTCGCGAACTCGATTCCTCTGTCGGGGTTGCCCAAGTCGTTGTAGGTGTCGTAGTCGAAGACTCGGTCGCTCAGCTTCCTCTCCCCTTTCCCGTCACCGCGCAGCTCCTTGAGCTCCTGCTGCCGCAGCTCGCGCAACCCGAGAGGCGTCTCCGACGGCAGATATGGCTGCGGAGTCGATTACGATGTTAGCTAGTTTGTGAAAAAGCTGCGAAGTTTGTACAGGTTTGGCGGGGATTCGAGACCTTGTTGCTGAAGAAGACGCGCTTGGTGGGGTGAATCCGGGTGGGTTGCACCCAGGAGTTACAGGGGAAGTGGACGGGGCCGCAGGCGAAGCCCTCGACCACGACGCTTTCCACGAAGAACTCGCCGTGGTGCCGGTTGAGCACCGTGATCGCGCCGGGCACGCCGAAGTCGGAGTCGACGGAGAAATCCGCCGTGTAGACTGCCCGCTCCGCCTTTGCGGCCTTCTTCTCGAACCAGCCCCGTAGCTCCGCCCGGTTGCTTGCCTTCGGCTTCCCGGTTTCTAGTGTCAGAGAAATTAATTTTTTTTAAGGATTATTAATTCGAGCAAAAATGAGACCAAATTAATCGCAAAAAGAACTCACTTCGATCAAGCTTTGTGCTGATCAGCTCCAAGACGACATTTTTACCCATCTTGTCGAAGAAAGCATCAAACTGGTTCACGGCCGCCTCCGTAAAATCCTCCTTCTTCTTCCTCCGCACAGTCACCGCCGCACGGACCTTAAATCTCACCGGCTTCTCGTCCGCCTCTGCACTCACCGCCCTCTCTTGTATCACCATCGTGGCAACCACCGGAGGCCTCACCGCTCTCCTCGCCAGGCAAATTCTCCGCTCAGAAACAGGGAGGAAGCGGAGGCTGTTCTGCTCGCTGGCGGCGGCGGCTCGGAACAGCAGGGAGCTCGAAGAAGGAAGAAGAGTCCTCTGGAACAGCGAAGACCCCAGAATCTCCATGGAAAACGCCATTTTCAAAGCTCTATCCTCTTCAAAATCCCAACTTTCGAAGAGGAAAAGAATAATTGGACACGGAATTTGAAAGAACAGAGGATTTGGTTCTTTACTGGAACGATCGATGAATTTATAGCTAAACGAAAGGGGCAAGATAGTAAATTACGCACGAAAGAGAAAATTCGCGCCGTTCACACTCCTTTTGCGTGCGCATAAAAAAAATATTTCCCCACGCTTTTCCGTAAATTGTCAATCCAACCCCTGAATCCCTTTATTTTACATTAATTCATCAAACTAGGTTTTCTATTCAAGCTCGTATGTAATTTAGGGTTTAAGGTTTAAAAAAAATAAAAAAATGAGTTTTTCTAAAAAAATATCAAAGGCCGGTCAATTTAGGATTCAGGGGATAAAATTTTGATGACTTGGCAGTCGCATTGATTCCTATTCGTAAATTTGGACGGAGATCCGCGTTGACCTGAATAAGCCGCTCGTGGAGTGTCAAAATATCATTAAAATAAAAGCGTAATTACAAATCAAAGCCTTCAATTACTCAAATTTGCAAAATGAAATTTGATGAATATCACAATGAGGCCGTCGTAATATTATATTTCAGATATGATGATGATGATTTGAGCTGTCGTCTATTTATAAAATGGATATTCTACAATAATTTAGTACGTCGAAATAACCAAACAGATTGTGAATTATAATTAATGGAAATAAATCTAATTTTTATATCTGAAAATCTTCGTATCAAATCCCAAAGCAAACAAAAAAGTTTTTTTTTCCATTTTTTAAAAAAGAATATCAAACTAAAATATAACAGCCACCGTCCTTTAATTTTTTTCCTCTCTTTAGTCAATTCTTTTTCACTTTTCCAAGTTCAAACTATGGAACGCAATGTGCAACGTGGAGCACAAAACTAACACGAAATATATTTGGTTTAGGACCAAAACGATAAAGTTACAATTCTTTCAACAGTGATTCTATAGAGACTTAAACTAAATAATTGATTATTTTTCAAAATTATCTTAAATTAAATAGAGGGGATTAAGCCAACTAAATGTGTCTTTACTAACCCTACCAACTTTCGTTTGCACGCGATTGACTTAGCCAGTGTCCTAAGAGGTGGAACGAATCCAAGAGGGGATTGTTCAACTCTGCGCGGGAGAAATTAATCTTGAATTGTATTTCTCCATGCTCATGTATTGATTTGTATCAGATTAGGGACCTATCGAGGAGACAAGGTCACGAAAGAAGAATAGAATTTTGAGAGTGAAAGCCTTCAACTTTAGAATATATATTATTCAACATTTAGTCAATAATTGAAAGGGGAAAAATCAAATGATTTTAATATAGCACCATTTTTCTAAGAATTAGGTAGAGATTAATTTTCAAAATATGGATTTAACACACTTTCAAGAGGAAAATGTTTTCTTATTTTGAAAAAAAATATGATATATATTATGGTACTCGAGCTCCCATAATATCTAGTTATGTGGATGACAATGACGAATATTAACAAAGAAGAAAAGAAGGTAAAAGAGATGAGTGACAAAGAAGAAAGAAGTATGTTTAGAAGAGGAGAAAAGGGGTATATATTGTTCAATGAAAGGAGATAAAGGGATTGTTCTTGATGATGGCAAAGGATGAATAGAAAGCGACGAAAGGTCAATAGCGCGTGGTTGGAGGAAGAAGGAGGAGCTATGGTTAAAAATGGAGATTTGTCAAACTAAAATAATTGAGAAGGTGGGTGAAAGCTATAGACACAGCACTAGGAAGTGGTTGAAATAGTTACAAGGTTAGAGACTATTTGCAATAGCCATAAAACATTGTTAGGAGCTTCGACTAATTAACGGTTTGATTGGCCAATGGATATATTTTTATCGATATTTTTTAAGCACATATAAAGTTGTTTTATATATGATGATTTTCATGGTTTTAATTGGGACGACTCATGCACTCCTAAGTATTTAATAATTAAACGAGTCATATGCGTATCAGGTACTTTGACTCGCTTATTAAACAAGTTTAGTTCAGATCATTTAACTACTACGGATTATCCATGTTTGAAATACCCTCTACAAACAAAGATTAAAACAAAGACTCATGCCTTGCCTCTGAATTTAATTTCCTCTAGGTTTGACCTTTTCATTGTCAAGAAAGTCAAAGGCAAAAGTCAAACATAAATCTAACAAATGTTACGTACGTAACCTACAGACCAAGTTTCTTTGTTATTGAATCAAGACTCCAGCTCTAGAGAGCCCAGCCAGATGCATGCCGAAGTCTTCGTGTTTATTTCTATTTTGGTTGATTCTTTCTTTCACTGTGACGTAAACATTGACTTGATTGGTTGACCTTTTGTGTATGTCGACTCAGTAAAAATATACTAGTCTACTCCTAAGTTGGTAGCTAGACCTCATCTTAAAATCTGATGAAGATCTTAATGAATATTCCAAAAATAAATGAGAATATATATATAGAAAGTTTACTCTGTACACTTTTATATGGGCATGCGTGAGCGACGACAGATGTGGCGATCTAACGCAACATTCATTTAAATTTGTTAATTTCTTTCTCTTCTCACTCCTGCATATAGTATGTTCTTTCTTCTAAATGCAGTCTCTCTCCTGTATACAGTGTAGCGCTATTTTTTTTTAAAACAGTTACATAGTGTAGCTATTTTTTATACAACAACTCTACCCTAGAACTGTTCTAAAAGTGTTGGT
>JBBPFP011305787.1:0-10052 GCA_037974795.1 Kaempferia galanga
ACTTGAACATAGATGGTGTCTATTCTTTACCTTGAGAGATAGTGTAAGAGTTATCATATTACCGGACTTGGTTATATATGCTGTGAATTTAATAATTCTGCATTTGGTGTTTTAGTTATACGGTATTAAGTTGAATCCAATATGTCATATAAGTTGTCTCTTAAACAAATAATAACATTTCATCTCTCTGAACTTTTGCTACAAATGAGGGTACATATTTGGATAATGATTTTAACTTAAAACTAGAAATCACTTATGAGTATGAGTGAAAAAAATGAAGATTGGTGCAGAATTTAGGTTTAGGACCTAACACATTGAATGTGAAGGGAAGTTATAAATAGATCATTTAGTTGGTATGTAATTATTTGGATCAGTATTCATAATAACTTGTTGGCCACTGTAAAAGTTCAAGGGTGTGTGAATTTTCCTCTGCAAACAGTGGCAATTGTCTATTGCACTGTGTTTCTCTGTCTTTTTCTTCGCAGTATATTACTGTTTCTTTTCTCCTTCTTTGTATTTTCCTGTTGAATTTAAGTGCTGGTTGATTAAATTTTAAAATTTTCTTTCTAACCTAGTATTTATCATATTTTTGATCAAGCTTCTATCCTCACTCTAACTATACTATGATATTTCTACTATCTGAAGTACATCGAAAATTTTTGTTGTAGTGAAGGATTTATTTATTTGGGGTTGCCTACTTTTGCAGTATCAATGCCCTTTAGTTTTCCTTGGGAACTAGTACATCGTGATCCTTTGTTGGCAAAGAACTACAAGTAACAAGATAATTACGTGAGTTTCAAGATAGGAAATCTCTTGGAATGAGAAACTCTCTAATATTAAATTGTTTACTTTCCTGTTAGAGTACCCCATGCAGCATTAAGAAGTGGCAATTTTTTTATAGTTTAGGGGAACTTGAATGACTAAACAGAAAATGGGAAATAAGAACAAGTGTTCTGACTAATGCTCATCATGGGAGGATTGCATGTCTTCATTATGTAGTTCTACAGAGTCAATATAATAATTCTTATAATGTTATTATCAGGTCGTCATTTGAATATGACAACAATGGACTACTAAGAGGAAAGTTAACTCTTCAGATGCTTTTTTATTTGAACTGCGTTGGAGGCCTCAACAGCACCAAATTCATAATTATATTAAACCTTTTTTTAAAAATTAGAATCAAAATCTCAACATATCTACTAAAGCAATGTAATCTTTGGCTCTATAGAATTGCTAAGAGATACTAGTTTCCTGATCTGTACGAAGCTTGTACTGTAGGAAATATGTTTGTAATGCAGATTCAGATCCTATTTGGTGCAGCCTTTTCCCAAACTCATCAGCTTGATTAGCTTAATTTATTTTAAAAGAAATTTAGCTAACCTATGCTATTACATATCATCTTTGTCTAATCAATATGATTAGACAGTAAACTTATTTTTTTCCCCTTAATAATGTGTCTGTTGCATTCATTTTTGGAACCTGACATGCTCTTTCAGTTTTCTCAATGCCTCTTCATCTTGTTATTAGTTAAGTTACTTTTGGATGTTTTTGTACCTTTGCTTCTGCATAGCAGATAAACTTGTTACTCAACGGGCTTTTCTACTGAATGACACTAGACAATTGGTAGTCTGTTTCTCATTTTCTAACCTAACAATTTTATACTTTGATAGTGTTGAAATAGCCTTCTTCTGTTTTGGTTATATCATGATTGTGATTGCATTTCTTTTGTTATGATGTTAGTATTCTTAGTATAGGTTCCATCCAAACTATCGGAGAATGACCTCTCTTGATGTTTGCTTTCTTAAAAATTTCAGGTACCTTGTTAGTCAATGAAAGAATGCTAGAGACATATGTAATTGCAAGGGATCGATTCCTTGCATCTGATGGGAAGATGTTTCCATCTCTAGGAAGGTACTTAAACTTGTTCGTCACACCTTTCTACATACAACAACCAAGCCTTATCCCACTAGGTGGGGTCGGCTATATGGATCCTTTTATGCCATTGAGCTCTATTTCCTACAATATCAGCATCTATATTTAAATAAATTTTATTTTGTTTTATTGTTTGTCACACCTTTCTACATGAGGAACTTAAATTTTTTGCAGCTTGTGATGCTTGAAAATGATGCTAAATTTACTCATCTAGTAGTGTTTTTGTTTTATTTTGTCATATTACCTCCATAGCTATCAGCCTGTTGGTTTGGTAGATTGGCACAGATATTCTAGTAATGAGTAAAGTTTTGTCAAAAATCATTGTTTGTGGTCAGTGATCAGCAGAAGACTTAATTATTCTCTTGACTGGACACATTGAATCATTTTTCTTTGTTTCATTTTCCCTGGAAAAACAAGATAATACAATAATAGTCCAGAATTCAGCATCATGGCGTCATTGCCCTAAAGGTTTATTTGACATGAGGGTTTACAAACATTTAATACGACCCTACCCAAGGCTTCACAGATATCTCAGTATCTATAAGTACGAAAGAGGTATATTTGCCCTAATAGTACTAGGTAATCTTTGAAAGGGTGTTCTTAGTGAGTTATTTCAACTCCACCACTTCTCTCCTTGAAGAAAAGTTCCAAAAATAAAGTATGCAACTAGTTTCACTTATTATATTTTTAGCAAACAAAAATGAATATCTAATTCATTATAATCATAGTTAAAAGAATATATATATATATATATATATCTTATTTTCCTTGTTCACATAAGTTCTCCTTGTAGATAGATAGAGGTTTCATATAATTATATTTTTCTTTTTTATTTAAAATATTAAAATTCTATTAATTATTAATTTAACTTAATACGATATTATTCACTATTTTCAATTTTAATATATTCAGTATATATTGAAATATTAATTATTTATTTAAGTTATACAATCTTGTACTTTCTATCTAATCATATAACTACTAGATTTATAGTTGATATTATTTATTACTTATAAATCACATTTTTACCAATATAGTAATAACTTGATACTACTTATGAGAGACATATGATAAATAAGATAAGAGTATATCCTTTTAGATAGAAATAGTAAATTGAGGTATCTATTCTATGACACACTTTAACCTACCTCCATTTTTGTATCTTTCTCAGGCCTGGTGCCTCTGACAATTGTGATGGTTTCTTTATTTCTTCATGTCTGTACAAATAAGATTGACTCGATTCAATGTTAATGCACCTTATCAAATCAACATTGTATGATAATTATTTTGTGTAGTATGGTATATGATATTGCTAAACACAAAAATGAAAGAACTTTTCCACAGATACATAATATCTGTGTTACCTTCCCTAGTAGTAGGCTTTCTGTTGATTTTAGTATGGTATATAATAGTCACCTCCCCTTGTTAGCTGTGTTTATTCATTGGCAATGATAGTGTCAAGTTTCAATCTTTAAATACTTGTCTTGACTCGATGATCCTAGAAATAGTTCATTGAATTCATATAAAATAATTAGAAGTAATTTTATATCGCACACTATCCAAGATACAAGCATGCTGTGTTTGTTCCGACTGTTTGGAGTTGGCTAGATTGATCTTATCCCTCTATTGAGCACAAGTCATATGTCACGAATACTATTCAATATTCAAGTCAATTAAATCTTTTTTATCTACTAAAGTAAACATTTTATTTATCCTATTCTGTCTGTGTTGTTTCTGCCCTGACCTTTACTGGTTCCTTTTCTGTAAACTTTATTGCTAAGATTTTCTGGAGGAGCAGCCAGAACTTAATACCTTGAAATTATTACTCATGACAGTTAATTGTATCATAATAAATTACTATTCTATTGCTGATTTCAGTCAAAATCTATGTTTAGAATTTAAATTGTTGGTTTAAATTAAAATTCCTGAAATATGTTTCATGGAATTATCTTTGGTTAAAGAAAGTTCATATCATTTCTATTAGAATTTTTTTTCTTTATGTGCAACTTAGAAATACTTCATTTTTCACTTTTATTTTCTTTTACATTCTTATATAATTATCAACTTCAAATTATCTCTCTCATTGCCAATTTGTGTAGGATACACATGGCACCATTTAGCGATGAGTATCTCTTTGTTGAAATTGCAAATAAGGTAGCTCTTGTAAATTATGATTCTCTTTTCCAGTATGTATTTGTTATTTCTGTGTATTACGAGTCATGATTACACATGCCATTATATATTAGAAAATATACTGTCTTAACTTGTTTCTTCTTTTTGCATTGGCTTGTTGAAACCTGTTTCTGCTTTTTTGGCTACTAAATCAAAATCAGTCGGATGTTAATTTGTATAAAGGATTTATTGGAATTTAAGGTGTAAGACATGGATATGATCACCAGTATAGCATGCCTGTTAATCTTCTTTTCTTTAGAAGTTCAGAATGCTCTGAGTAAATATTTGTTTAATTATTTGTGACAACTTCAGTAAGATATTGAGCAAGGTTCAGAATGCTCAGATCAGGATAGAGTTGCAACAATCAAGAGGGAAACGAATGAGACACTCATTGAGATTGGATCAGGTGAGGAAAGGACCTGCTCAGGTTGCTGGATGGAAGAGGATGCTGCCATAGAGTGATGACCGCTGATCACTGCTTGGGAAGAAGTTACGTGAGAGATCAGGAGGAAAAGAGAGATTGGGTAAAGAGAGAGGACCAACCTCATTATTGATTGGATTCAAGTGGCAATGGGAGGGTGAGAGGTGACAGAGATGAGGAAGAGAAATTGGGAGGTAAGCTAACTGAAAGGAAGAGGTGCCGCTGTTCGGTAGTGACTTTGATTGCACGACCACCTGCTCTGGCGGCTACAAGTGAGTTATGATGTTCCCATGTAGCCGAGTTGGTAACCATGTAGCAGATTTGTAGCAAGGGTTGAATCCCGGAGAAGCCGGTGAAAATGCCCTCCCGCATGGGGGTCTGCTTGGTACCTGCTTTACTCCCTCCTAATGGCATGGGATAGTTGGTGATTGATTTCACCTTTTGCAGCATACAAGTGAGTTATGGTGACGAGGGAAAGTGAAGGGAATAAAAAGGAAACTCAATTCAAAACTAGCCAATTGAACCGAAAATATACATCTAAACCAGTTCAACAAAAATAAGCTTGGTTCAACTCTAAACAAGGATGGAATTAATTGTGATAGAAAATACCACAAGAAGATCACCATCTACTTCTTGACATAACGTCATTGTCTTCCTCTTCCTCTTCCTCTCTTCTATCACATTGATACCATTGAGACTCAAGTAGATGGTGAGGAAGGAACCTATTTAACACTTTCTGATTTAACCTTAATTGATTCATGGTTGCTGCCTCAATTTTGATAACCTTGAAGTGACTCTTAGTACAAGAAGCTTGTTTCAATGATTTTTATAAGAAAATTGCTTTGCTATACACTTCGCCAACTTCACAATCTGTGACCAAAAGGCTTTCACTGAATCTGTTTTATGGATTAGGATTTCCTGGAGCATGATATTAACCTGATGGCGACTGAGCATTACTCTTGTATGCTCTGTATTAATAGAAATTCATGCTAATGGCTTAGACTAGTGTGGGTCCCTTAGTCTTGCTTGATAACTTAGTTAACCATACATTGATAATATTCAATTTGGCTGTTTGCGAAGGAAGACAGATACAAAAATGGATTTACAATATTTCATTGATAATGCCAAGTTACACCGAACACAACTACTACTAAATAAGGATTAGGAGAACCAAATTGACAAATTCTTTTAAAATCACACTCATGCATTGATTTATTATATGCTTATCAAAATATGGAAGTGTATTTCTGACCCTGCAAAGATTCCAACTTGGATCACTTTAAATAAGCTTCTTGTGTTTGGTGCACTCTAGCTTGCAATTAGTGTGTTTTTCATATTCTCCTGCACTTACAAAAATGAGTTTTAACACTTGCTTTTATGAAATTGTTATGAGAATAAATAACCAAAAAATATGGTTTAATTTGACTTGTATAGGCACTATTCTGGCAGCAGCATAACTATTATGGTGTTGATCTTACACCTTTATATGGATCTGCTTTCCAGGGATATTTTTCTCAGGTGAACTTGTTTTTTTTTTTTTTTTTGTCTTCTACAATGCAAAATATATGCATACCCAGATTTTATCAACTTTTAGGGAACTAACCTAGTTGACACAGACATATAACTGGCTTGGAAGCAAAATCCAATATTACTATTTTGCTACAAACGTTTTGCTATATGATGTTAAATTACGTGTTTGCTTGAATGGCTCTAATTATCCATAGACTATATCTTGCTAGAATGATTCTAAACATTTTACTAAATGGCATTAACTTATTTGCTTGATTGACTCTAAGTATTCATATATTCTTTTATTGTCCATGTTACACAAACATTCCATCTTAGTTGCACTTTAGCTGAAATTTAGTCTACAATTAACACACCATGGGGAGTCATCGTGAATATAACTTTTTATAATTTTCTATGTACATTTCTTCATTGAAATCTTATTTTTCTTGAGTATGATGCCAAGACTTACATCTTCCTGCCATGTGCCATTTTTATGACATTTGTTGAACTTAAACGTTTAATTTCAGAATATTATGATCGTCATTTCTGCATATTAATCTGATCACAGCACCATATTCATTTCATTTTGCCCAGGGTGTAATGTTGATATTGCACTGTTTTTTTTTTGTTTTTGTATACCATATATAGCTTATGTTTTTTCCTCTCTATTTTTGGTTAAACAGCCCGTGGTTGATGCATTTGATCCAAGGTTACTGGTCTCTCCTCCTATAATCCACCCGCTAAATTTCTCTTCCATGAAGGTAGAAGTTTACTAATATTTTTGAAACTTGTTTTCATGAATAGGCTGAGTTGGATACTTATTGTTCAGGACGGATCGCATTTTTTCTGAGAAGTTACTGTAAATTTTAGCTATCTGAGTATCTATTGGAATTGGCTAACCGGTGAATAAACTTAAAGTGTTGGTGAATAAACTTGGATCAGTAAAAAATGGACAACTGTAATTAGGAATTGTTTGCTTAGATCTATTTTCTTCAATATTTCTGTAGTACAAAACACAGATGTAGCTGAGGTGGTAACAGAGGAGTTATAAGAGTTGCTTTCCTAGCGGCAACTTTTGTAAGTTCCAGTTCATAACAAAAGAGAGGATATCATCTAGTTTTTTGTGTGAGGGAGAGAGAAATATTGTGCAGATTGTGTAGAAAGGATGAGACACCTTGTAATCTTCATTTATGCACTTAGCCATTATGTCCTCCCTGTTCTGACAAGTATGTTGCATTTACTAAATAAAATGATCAGAGAAAATGACGTTGTCCATAGTTATCTGACAAGTATGTTACATTTACTAAATAAAGGTCAGAGCAAATGATGTTGTTCCTAGTTATCTTCCCTGCTCTAACACCTTGTTTTGTTTATTTATTCATTCAATAATACTAAATATGATTACAGTGCAAAATAAATGAAAGATTAAAGTATGTTTCATTTAACAAATATAAGGTTGGAGGGAATAATGTTGCACATACGTATTTGTTTTTCCTACCGATACTCTGGTATTCTTTCATTAACTGTAGTTATTCATTTTTCCGTGTACTCTTTTAAAATTCACTATTTTTTGTTATTAAGGAAGAGGAGCTCTATGAAATTGATATTCCTCTAAGTTTTATCTCATCTGTTGGCACACGGGTGCATGGCCTGGCTTGTTGGTTTGATGTATTGTTTGATGGGAGGTAATCTTACACATGATTTAACACTTTTGGTAGTTACTGCGTATTTTGGAATTTAAGTCTGATGCACAAAATTTCTTCCTAAAATAAATGTTATCATTGTTAGATGTTTTCCTTTTCTTCCTAGCTGTAATTTGTTGTTTTTTCCCTGTAAATTAAATGCACAACGGAGGCAGAATTAAGTGATTTCATTTTTATTATTTATCATTTTCAGGAACATCAAGAACGGACAAAGTTTTGTTTGTTTAGTCACATTGCTATGGAACTTGATTAATATTCATTCCTTTATCGTATTTGTAGTTAAATAAAACATTTATTATATTAGTAATCTTATTAAGGAAGCAAGGGGAACGAATACTCACCCATCGATCATTTTTCTCATATGATTGTGCTCCATATCTTCAATTGTATGTCCTTGCTATATTGTTCAACCTTTTCCACAGCAGTAAGCATTTATGAACTACATAAACCTTTTTAACATGAAGTAGAAAATTATTGTTTTGTGAATCAGTTCTTAGAATACTACATGAGCTGGAAATGGAATTGCTTTAAGATTGGTGGTTTGTCTATCCATAACCAGGGAGAAGGTGGTATGAGAAATGCTAGTTTCTTCTGTTTGCTCTAATCTGAATTTTTCTCGCGCATCCCTCCCTCTTTTGTATTCGTCAAACAATTCTACTTCAACAGTTTATAAAGTGACCGAACCTTTTCGCATGAAAAATTGGCAATTTGCATCTATTAGATTCTTGTTGTAACCTTTATTTTCAAGTCAAGTAGAAGAGTTGCAATTTGGGCATTTTGGCTTCTAAGAGCTCTCACGTTATGTTCGGGCATATCCTGCAGTTCTGTGCAAAGATGGCTTACGACAGCTCCTGGTGCTCCCACAACCCATTGGTACCAACTGCGGTGTGTCCTTGCCCAACCGATATACGTCATGGCTGGTCAAGAAATCACCGGGCGCTTTCACCTGAAGTCCCACAGTGCTCAAAGTTACACAATTTACTTGACTATGTCAGGTCGGTCAATTTCCTAATCCTTAGCTGCTACTACACTGTCCTCACATCTCTATTTCCTCAATCTCTCTAAAAGCTAAAATGTGGGGACCTGGCGCCGAGCAAGGTGGAATACTACAGACATCTTCATGTAAACTCGATCTCAAAGAGCCATATTATCGGCTATCTCAACCGCAGCCAATCGTGCTGCAACAAGACATGCAGTCACAGCAGCAGTTCATGCAGTCCCAGGTAATGCTGCTAGAACGAAAAATGTCATGTACTACCTTTGCCCCCTCGAAACTATTACTTATATGCAAATTTATCTGGATCAGGATATTTCCCCACAAATCCAGGATGGGACTGGTCCTAACATAGCAGTAACCCCTTCCCAGATCTTGGATTCATTAGATCCATTGTAACAGCAGTTGGTTTTTGTGCTGGCCAGGTTTGTAAAACTCTCAAAGTCTAATACCAAATATTTTGTGAGTGCTCAACCTGTGTAAATTTATTTAGTCCATTACTGAGAACTCCTCTTGCATTCTGCTGAAGTACACTCGTGCAGGCCTTGAATGTAATAATTTTTATTTTTATTTCCTGATTTAATCTTGTCCTAGAAATGGTCAGAATTTGGTTTCATCATTTATTTTTTTCTTATTTGTAACCTCTTTTATAACAGCTCTTGTTCTTTCTTATTAGATTAATGAGCTAATCCTTTAAGAACGGTAAAGTGACTGATCACTTAATCTCATATTTTATCTATCTTGATTTGGTGCAGAACACTGTTCGTTGCACCAATCTGTGTCTATTTTAACAATTTCAAAGATAAAAATTGTTGAAATAAATTGATTTTCAGTTAGAGATAGCGTAAATGATCAAATGTTTTATAAAATTAAAGATATTTTATATCTCAACTTATAATATTTCAAAGAAATTAATATTAACCCGATCCATTGATCTCACTCGTATTTGAAAAATATTGAATTAGGATCGGCGGTTTTTGAGTTGAATTTGGATTGAAAATTTAGGAGTTTTTTAGGGTTAAATTAAATAAGATGTTTTATATAAATAAATAATAGATTGTTAGTATAATAATGATGAATTGAGATAAAAGTATGAATTATAGAGAAATTAAAAAAGTGTTTTTAGTTGGGTTGGTTATACATGTAGACGGGATCCTCTGGTCTTTAATCCGTGGTCCCTTTCTAGTTCACATCAGGAGGACCGTTGGATCAGATCAAGGATCCATGAATTGTTTCCTTTTGATTTGATCCAATGGTTCTGATGTAGATCAAGAAAGGATCAGAGATTATGGACAAGAAGATTTACTCTAGTTATACATGA
>JBBPFP011306002.1:0-10051 GCA_037974795.1 Kaempferia galanga
TCGCTTTCCAGATCATTCTCTACCTGCATGTTGTCATCCGTAGGATCATCAGGAAAAGGACGTGGCTTCT
The DNA here is from genome assembly GCA_037974795.1 of Kaempferia galanga. NCBI lineage: Eukaryota > Viridiplantae > Streptophyta > Magnoliopsida > Zingiberales > Zingiberaceae > Kaempferia > Kaempferia galanga. The sequence continues at coordinate 71 of JBBPFP011306002.1, forward strand.
CCAGGGAAGCCGAGTGACAGCCACCCTGGACTACCTCATTTGCTGAAGCTTCTGAAACCGATCTTTTGGTTTCTTCAGAACAACCCGTTTCCGTGGCCACGGGTTTCACATATCTCGTGGTTTGTTTACGATAAAGGGCCATAGCTTTCTGCAAGGAATACAAATCATAAATGTATCATAAGTCTATCCAGAAAGCTTTCTGCAAGGAATACAAATCATAAATGTATCATAAGTCTATCCAGAAACGGAACCATCATAGTCACAAGCATATAAAGGGCAGGCGTTGCAAACTTTAAAATGTAGCTTTGGCCCTTGGCCCGGCATAGCCTGATTTCATGTCAAAATCAAGCATGCCTCGTGGCTGAGAGAATTCCATCAGGCCAAGCATGGCATAGTCTGTTTCAGGATGGATTGTGTTTAGCACAGACTATGTCATATAGTGCTGAGCTGGGCTAAGTTGTGCTGACACCTCTACCATACGGTGTTGAGTAAAATCACATTTGAGTTGTCCAATGCATGATCAAACAAGTTTGAGTTGTATACAAAACATAAATCCAATGTAATAATCAGCCTAATGAATCATTTACAATTATTTATGAAATAAGTAAAAAAAATCATAATTCCTAATCCTAGGAAATAGCATGACAGAATGTCTTCTAAAACGAGGAAAGAATTAAGTTTGTCCAAAAAAAAGAAAAAAAGATCAGAATGTCCCATTGAATTAAAGGTGCAAAAATTTATGAAATAAGAATATACCTTGAATACATCATCTTTGGCAGTGGCATAGAAAGATTTCAAAATAGAGCTTGTGTCCATTTTTTCTATCTTGCCATCTTTGTTCATCTGAAAAATAATATATATACACCGCAAGTTATGGTACATACATCATAACCAAATAAGCCATATTTCTATTTTCTTTTGTCAATATGGGGTAGTATATACCTGAAAGCGTCCAGAATTAGTTAAACTGCAGATATTTTTAGTATTCAATACTCCCGCTTGGGATGTGCACCTTTCATACAACTCCAAACCAGCAAGATCAGATGAGATATCAATCCTGGAAAGGTAATTAGCAACATAATTCACTTTATTCTCTAACATGTGAGAGGACTTGAATGTCTTCTTGGTTACAGCCTTGTGGGGAGACTCCATATCATTCTTAGAAGTGATTGTGTCACTTGATTGCTTTCCGCCAATGCTTTCAGTTGGCAAACACTTTGATTGGACTAGTTCATCTGTCAAAGACTGTGTTGAAGACTGTTCTTTCCTCAATGCCGAATCCATATTGTCGACATTGTGATCCTTCCACATCTCAGAACCCATTTCCCAACCTCTACTGCCCATTAACTGTCCATTCTCATCCCATTCTTGCCTCCCATATATTTCATTACAAAATATACCATTGGTTCTATCCCACATCTGCATCTGAGGATGGCATAATTGTTCAACAGAATTATGCCAACCAAATGGCCGTCCATGACCAGAAAATCTCTCAGTCATCTCATGCATGTGATACGAAACACCACCATGTGCCAAATCCATAGGTCTAACTCCAAACAAGGGTGGAGGTGGAAAGTGGGACATTGCTGGATGAAATCCAGGAGGTGGTCCATGTTGTAAAGGCATAAAAACATTTGTTGCTGGAGCAGACCAATTAGGAGCACCTTTCCAGGCATTTCCGTGTCCCCTTTCAAATCCAAGATCACTTGTGCGTTTGTAACGACCATAAGATCTGCGGTCATTACTATGAGCTTTATTATCCTCTTGGTATGGACCCAAGACGGAAGGGCTGTCAATCCCAACCCTTGAAGATGATGGAGGACGTAGGTGATTAGGTGAACGGTCTGAAATATTACTACTTCTGTAGATAGATGATGACCCGAGAGGTGTTGTTTCCCTAGCACTACCAATAGCCTGCGACATATCATCTGGAATTGGCTTTTCTGAATCATACACTCCTCTGTCTCCCTCATTATAGCTAGCATTCCTTCGTATAATTTCAGAGTCAAGGCTTTGTCTATAAGCTCGTTCATATTTAGATGGCGATCTTTCATAAATTCGATGACTACTTTTAGTTGAAGATCTTCCCTTTGGCTGATTTGGGGAGCTATAATCATCTGATCTTGGAGCCCTATCATACTTTGAAGAAGCAACAGTTTCTTCCACTGGTTCACCTGAATGGATGCCATCCTTCGTAGTTAGTTTCCCAGATCGTGGTGCAGTGTTTCTGTCACGAAATCCTGAAGAAGTCATAGAATCTCCTTTAGCAATTTTGTTGGGACGTCTTTCTTCAGGTGATAATACTCTATGACCCGAGTCTTCGTACCTCATGTCCCTGCAAAGAAGAAAGATTAGTAAAAATTGAACAGGTTGACTGTGACCAAGATCAAATTCCCAGCAAAAAAACCTCAAATATTAAATTATGTATTTGTAGGCAACAGAACTAGGCTATATGCATCACTTTCCACCAAACAGAACTATCAACAAAGGTTCAACTATTTGCTCAACTACATGTCCACGAAGGGAAAGAGGCAATAGACAGTCATAATGCATAGCTCAGTAAGAAATGGAACTAACAAGCCTATGAAACTATTGTCAAATCAATATCTTAACCAAAAATAAAAGTAAACACACACATACACACATCAATTATCAGTTTCAAAGTAAGCCCAAGATCTATCACTAGTGAACCGGTAACCTAGAAACAAAACTTATGCTCTTCAAGTAAAGAAAAAATTCAAAAAAAAAAATGAAGACAGCTCAAACCACAGATAGATGTCACATTTTAATTGCAATCATTGTTCATTTAGGTGCAACATTTGCTGTTTGATAAAGCAGGCGAAATGGATGAAAACATAGACAGCCCGTTGTTAGCTACCATTACCAAGGAAATAGCTAAAAATTATAAGAGAGAAAATGAGTACCTGTTAATATCATTACCAGCACGTGTGATGGAGCTGGCAAAGCCTTTAAATTGTTTATTCTTTGGACTTGATTCATTCTTCTCTGTTCGATATCCTGATCTAGGTTTATCGTTGTAAGTAGTCCTACTGGCACTTGATGCATTTTTCTCAGCATCCTGTTGTACTTTTGTACCTCTCAGCTTTGGGTCACCAGGATCATCTTTTTCATTGGAATACCGTATCCTCCTATCTTTCAGTTTGGTGTCACGAGCATCAACAGAAGTATCATCCTGATTAGTGTCCTGAAGTTTAATTTTCCTATAACCATCCAATGATTTTTTTTCATCTCTATGATGGAATCTGTCAGATTTATCACTCAAGCAATCTTTAGATAGTCGCTCGTCTTGGCTCTTGTCATCATGGTGATTCTGATCTCTATCATCTTCATTCCTGTATTTACCTTTGTACTTGGTGTTTTCATGCCTTTCATCTTTATGGCTTCTGCTTCTGCTATGATCTCGTGAAGATAGTCTTCTACCATCAGCGTCCCTACTATCCTCCAACCGTTTGTCCTTGTCCTCGGTGTCATCCCTTCTTGTGTGTTTCTGAGACCCTTTCTCTGTCCCAGCACCAGACAACAAATCCTGAACTTGACTTTCTGTAGCTGAATATATTGAAAATACAAGCAAACATATGAGACGACAAAGGCGACAACCCACTAAGATCAAAAAAGGAATAAGTATGCGTATAAAAAGTATTAAACCACAATACAGAACATTATTATAGACATCAAAAAAGGAATAAGTATGCATAAGGCAGGTGATTAAAAAAAAGTTAAAAGCCCATTGAAGAAGATCATTTCAAATGCAAGCATTAAAATCAAAATATGAAAAAATAAAAATGACTCTATTTGACTCTCAATCAGAAAAATCAGTAATGAAACAATTTCTGCAGAAAGAAAAAATAAAAGTGCAAATGATATACACTGATAAAATAACAGAGTAATACTGCAGAAAACATTTTCTATTTAAATGGCATCTCAAATCATTTTCATGTAGCTCATAAAAGCAATGTGCAAAGGCACGGAAACATAATTAAGCCGCCAAGCAAGTTCAGTGAAGCTATCAGAAGGTGCTTGTTTTTCTCAATTCTTAGTGGGAAACGTGGTGGAGATGAGCAATCATTACAACTCATTCTTGATGCAACTGAACTATGATTAACCATTACACAAATCATAAGAGGATCCTAAAATAGAATAATTAATTCTAAAGCCTATAGAACAAGATGAAAATACATCCACGGAACACCTCAAACTTCCCAGTTGGAACATACCATACCCTCACGAGCCACCGTGGCACTTTAAATGCAACATATGTATTTGTGGTTTATAAAGTATAAAGATTTACTAAATATCTTCCTCAAGCTTCATAGCAACTAACAACTTGCTTGGGCAAGAAACCATATTTCACACAAATGCCATCATAGTTCAAGAAAAAAAATTAAATGTGTCAATGTCGGGTTATGATGAGTAAGTGCCTGTAGACAATCCAAATAAACATGAATCCTTAACTGCCTTTTCTACTACCAAACATCAAACCAAATCTTGAAATGAAACAGCAAAGCCAAAATCAACCCTACAAATTTGGTTTCATACAAGAAAATAATGATATTGTTCGTACACGAAATTTTGTTAGAAAACATTAGAAAATTATTGTGGATTCACCACCATAAAAAATTTCAACAATCCAATTGCTGGGTTTCTTTTATATCGATATGAAGCATAAATATAATGTGGTACACAAAATTTTCACCATTAAGAAAATAGGATAGCAAAGTCGTCATTTGAGCCAAAACTTTCTTTCTTCCTCTCTCATGCATATTCGATACTAACCATGTTCAACTTCCACCTTCACAAAATCAACCTCAGACTCTGTATCTTTGTTCATAAAATTTTGGTTTACATTATCTTACCATTGACAACCAGATCAACAAGGCAAGATAAAGGGAAAAATAAAATGAATGATATAACAGCATTTTTACCATGACTCCAATAATCGTCAGCCATCCATTTAAACTGACTGGAACTACAAGAAACTTTACTCTTTTTATGATAATGCAATATAAAATTCTTTTCAGCCGCACTATCATATACCAATGTAACTGTTATAACAAATTCCAAACAAAGCTGGTTGGCATCTGATTTGAGAAATATATTTCTGAGTAACCTCTAAACATAAGAAATTTGGATTTTAATATGTTTAGGCAGCAACATTAGGACAAAGACACTGTTGTAAGACACAAAATGTATGATGCATTTAATATCTGCCAGATATATAGGCATGCATGCATTTGAGAATGAAAGTAATATTTTCAGGCCCATTTGCCCAAATTAAATTAAGTCGGAGATGACTTTTATTTGGTGAATCCATTAAACAAACCCCTCCCAAGACAACAACATGCTGTTCTAGTTCCATACTGTGTGTAACAAACCAAAAACCTTATATTGACAATAAGATGACTAGATGTGGTATATAAAGAATGTGTTCATGATGTGCTAGCCAACCTATGTAACAATTGGTCAGTCATATTAAATTTTCTTTTGCTAAAGAAGAAAAAATAGCAAAATTTATCTCATAGATATTATCTCACGTTAGTTTCTTCTAATCTCAACTGAATATATGGATTGGAAATCCAGAACTTGCTTGACATTCTCATTGTATGTCATAAAACTTCTCCACTGCTCATAATTGTGGTAATAATTAACTGTTGAAGATCAGGCAAGGATCACACTATTGGCAAAGCCTCAAGAAACATGCTCTATAACTATTACTACTACCACTCTACAATGTTGCCAAGATTAGAAAAAACGTTTCTACTGGATCAGTTAATTAAATGTAAAAGTATTAGAATATTATATCATTAAATTAGCAAAGTATTAGATCGTCGTATCATTAATTAGTAAAGAAAAAACGTCTTCCTTACCATTGATTTTTGCATTTTTCTTCGGGCCATGTTCTTCATTGTTTGAGAGAGTTTTAGAACCATGTTTCCTGTTGTACTGGTCTTCAGATTTCTCATGCCTGGAATCTTGAACCTCCCTGTCCTTATTATTGACCCTCTCCTTTCCATCCTTGTGGTGATAACTTCGTTCTCTCTGGTTTGAATCTTTCTCAGACTTTCCCTTCATGGAGTCATTCCTTCCCCCACGATCCTCGTTCCTTTCATTGAAACCATCATCCCTTCTGCTTGACCTACTCTTGGTATCATTAGTCTTTGCTTTTGAACTTTTATCCGACTCCATGGGACCAAAATCCTCACTTTTTAACCTTTTCCCGTCGTTTTCCATGCCACCATTCCACCGATCAGCAACCACCACCTCCTCATCCTCTCTTGCTTTACGCTTCTTCTCACTGGAGACATCACCATTGCTACTGCTCACCATCTCTTTCCCAGCATGCTCATGCGAGGATCTCTGTTTCTCCGGCATCAGATCCCTAGAAACCCTGTCTCCTGCAGTCTCCTCCTCCCTGGTCCTCCTCTCCCGCAGGCTCTCCTCCTCCTCGGAGTCAGAACAGCCCCTCGAGCGCTTACGCGACCGGTGCGACCTGCGTCGTGAACTTCTCGGCATCTTCAAGAATCACCCAAAACCCTAATTTCTCAAAAACGGCCGATCGAGCGAGCGACCAACCGACTAGAAACCTACAAAAAGTAAACAAACACATAACAGAAAACCTCCACCGAGAATCTTCAAGCTATCCACCGGGAACTGGATTAACCGATATGTCTCCCAAAGCGAGGGCAGCGAGCGAGCGAGAGAATCGACGGTCTCCAAGACGTCGACGCGGAGCGATCGAAGAGGAAAAGAACTAGAATCCAATTCTAGGGAGGCAGCCGATCGAGAAGGAAAAAAAAATTGAGGGGAGGAGGCCTCAGGGGCGACGGCAGGGGCGACGGCGGCGGCGGCAGGGAGAGAGAGGCGGACGAGGAGAAGTGAAAAGAGGAGGCGACAAGGAAGGCGAAGAAATCGGGTTCGGGTAATAGATACCTTTTATGACAAAAACACCCTCACGTTCCCCTAATTGCTCTGCTCGAAGACTTCTCACACCTCTCCTGGTAACAAAGAAACAACTGTAAGGGCATATTTGTAAACTTTCATTTAACTGCTTTGCTTTGCGGTGGATCCGCGAAGAGACACGGTGGTAACTGAATGTCACAATTTTAACGTACTCAAAAATCATACCTATCTAAAACCCGTCAGTTTATTCGGTAGAGCACTGGTACCCACACCGACCGTGTCGGGGATGGTTTCTGTGGGGTCGACTGGACGTATCCCAAACAAATAAATTAGTAAAAGCTTGCCAACGTTACAGTTACGAATATTGCTAAGAAAAAAGAACCTTCAGATTTTATTTAATTTAGTTTCCAAATTATGATGCCCGTTACGAATAAATTGATTAAAATTTATTTAACTCGGAATGTGGAAAATATTTTCTTTCCATTAATATTTTTTTAATACGAAAAAATCAGTTGGTTCAGGATTAGTAGTTTAATTTGGAGAAATTTGTTAAAAGTAAATAAGTTGAGAAGGGAAAAAATGACAAAAAAGGAAAATTGAAGAAAACAGAATGCTTTCCCAAATTGTGTTTTGCTAAAGGAAAGGGAAAAAATGGCAATTTATCAAACCGTCTAATTATCCTTTAAGATTAATTAAATTTGGCACGACACTTTACTGTTTACTAAATTAATTAATAGCTTATAATAATAAGTCATCGCCTTACCACACTTGCTTGCTCATTTGAGGCATCAAACTACTTCTTTCTTGGTCACACTCATGCCACACCACAGGGAGTTATCCAAGTATCATATAAAATATTCATGTGAATTGATTATAGGGTGACAGACTTACTGTAAATAAGATAAAAGATTAATTTTTGATAGGTACATACCCTTGAAAAAAAAAAAAAAAACTTTGATCATCTCCTAGTTAACTTAACAATCAACTATAAATTTTTCCCTGTAATTTACCTCTCTTCACATAATTTGAAAATGAACTGTAAAAACATCTGACATAGATATAATCACCTTCTACATCATCCAAAATATTCACATAAAAAATATATTTTATTATTAAAAAGTATTATTCATCGTTTAATTAACATTCAATTTGTCTCCTTCTTTCAATAATAATCATAAACAAGAGTCTTTGCAAACTTATAACATCCATGACTTTTAGGATTTAGCGGAAGAATATTATTATATTATTTAATTTTGTTGAATTCAAGTAATGAGTCATTCTTATTTAACAGAGCACTTCAACCATGTCAGTAAATAAGGAATATAATCTGAAATATAATTACTTTGTGAAATTTTACGTGATTTCAAGATTAATAAAAAAATCCAAAATTTATTTTGATTATTTTTTTCAAAATAAATATTTAAATATTAAACCAAATAATATTAAATTATGTTGTTTTCGTCTTAACCAAAGTTATACATTAATTATAAGAACATCCATAATCATAAATCTTTTACAAAGATTTATACTCAGCTACATTATATTACTGTCGCATCAAAAATTAAAAACCCCACTCTTTTTTAAACCTCAATACTATCGTAAATCTCTCCAATAACTTCAAAAACATGACAGTAGAGAGAGGTTTTTATAGTAAAAAATTGAGCATTTTTTTAAAAAACTATTTTTCAAGTCACCCTTAATTATTTGCACTGTAACAATTAATATGACTCTTTTAAAATTTATTAATAATAATATGTTATTCACAAAATATTTAGGATAGATGGGGTGTTGTTTTAATAATTTTAAAAGAGAAATATCTTTTTTGATGATATGAATAATTAAAAATAATAATATTTTATTTGTTTTTATATATATCTACAAATTTAAAATATTTAAAATATATCACCTAAATAGTGGTAATATTAAGGGGCGTTTGGTATATATTTGGTAATGAAAATGATACTAATGAGTTTGATTGAGAGGGAATGAGTTTAGCGATAACCTGGAGGGTTGAGTTATGAAATTAAGGGTATTCATATCTTAATTCTGATTCTTATCTACCAAGCTTCAAGAATGAAAATGAAATAAATTTCATTCTCATTCCAGTCTCCTAAATTCATCTACTAAACACCCCTAAATTATAAATAACTCATATAACATTCATTAAACTTTGCTAATTTTAATGTAATATTAAAGGCGTACTATTTAAAATATTATTATATCTTAACACTTAAACAAAAAAAAAACAAAGAAATGACATATGCATTTAATTGAACTAGTCTTAAATTGTCAAGTAAGACTGTATTTCTAGTAAAAAGTATGCATTTCTTCAATTTCGAGTCGAAAGTAAGTTCTCAACTATATCTTAAAAAACTAAATAATATATTTTATAGCAAACATAAATTTTAAATCACTTCAATAGCAAGGACATAAAATAATTAAAATTATTAATTACATCATAAACGCTTACAAAAGTCGCTACAGAGAGCTCATATTTTTTAAAAAAATCTTCTTCTTCACTTTATTTTTTATTTTTATTTTTAATTTTTTCTCCTTTTTTTCTGAGATTGTTTCCCCCCAATTCTATTAAAGTCAAACACCTAGAAATATAATTAGATTTTGGTCCATGCTATGTATACACATAGGTGGCAAAAGACGACTTCGTTCGCTCCCAGCGTCCTTACCAATCCGTCTTAGGACCAATACAGAGGAGGTAAATCACGGGTGGATACTAGCACTTGGAATAGTGACTAGCATATAAGGGAGGTATTTACCTCGACTATGCCGAGATTCGAATCTCATACCTCATTAGTGGTAACACCTCATGTGCTAGCCACTAGACCATCCCGAGAGGACACGCACTACAAAAAATCTATCGTTTAGCGACGGAATATAGCGACGGCACTATGAAATCAGTCGCTATTTGCGACCGATATTATTTAACCAGTCGCTATATTAATTTTAGCGACGGATATTTAATATTCCGTCGCTATTAGCGACGGAGTACTTAAATATCCGTCGCTATTAGCGACGGATAAGTTAATGATCCGTCGCTAATAGCGA